>JAKELK010000309.1:0-68790 GCA_021525775.1 Lactarius deliciosus | reverse complement strand
AAGATCGAGCATACGACCGGTACCTGTCGGAAGAGCATTGCCCTCTCAACAACCACCTCACGTATGGGACTCACCTCACCACTACTCACGACGAAACCCCGCCGTTATGCACCACAGACGGAGAGCCGATGGTCTTGCCGCCGAGTCAACAATCCGCACAAAGGCGCCTCTTCCGTGCAGAGGAACACAGTCCAGTTTCCCGACAGCGGGTGGAAACACCGCCACTGGTCGGGTTCAGACACAACAGGGGAGTCCACTTCATCCCCTTCCAGATACGCGACGCTCAGGGCCAACTGCACCCAGCTCGGTATACGCAGCTCGTCTTTACGGCGGACCCCTTTGTCCTCGCCTACCGACGAGGCAGCGACCAGCAGTACGGCAAGTCGGTGCACGTTCAACCTCAATACGACGAGCCCTCTCCCACCTACACCGACGACGACCTGATCTTCCTAGACCAGAACAGCGCCTACCGGCAGTCGGTCGACCTGGCCTGTACGGCCATGAACGACCTGACAGTCACGGCCGAGGTACACCGGTACCGGTGCCTGCAAGCGGGCTACGAAGCCGAGGAAGAGGAGTTGAAGAAGAAGATCGCCGAGCTGGACAGGCTTGGCAGCATGCGCCACCAGTGCGTGCTCCGCCTACAGCACGCCAATGCCATCAAGCGCATCGAAGACGAGCGCGACTCCTACCGCCCGGGAGAGGAGGAGGGGCGACGTATCGCAATGCTCAGGGAGGAGATCATACGGGGTCGGTCTGGGGCCCGATCCTGAAAAGGGGGTGATGTTACGTTCGGCCCGGAAGTGGACACTGACGTCAAGGGTATGGCACCGCGTCAGCAGTAGATCGTCATGGACTTGTTAGGATCAGTCAGCCGGGTAAGCTCCGGCACATGTGATAGTGTACGATAACGGATCGGATCATGACTCGACATGACTCATACTAGGATAGCTGTACTAGGGTTTGCTCTACTTACGCTATTGGCTAGTACTTCTTGGAGCGGCGCTTGAAAGCCCGCGAGTATCTGTATAAGTAGAGAACTGCGAAGACCAAGAACGGCATCTTGGTCTTCTTCCAATACCACTACCAGTTCTTCGCTCTATAGGGTCCTCCCCCTTGAAGTGAGTCGTCCGACATATCCCTCTAGACCAAGGGATCCCTCGTGACTTAGTCTTTCGACACTAGTGGACAACTACCCCGCCGGCAGCATTTGTCATCGCGTATACCTCTATCTCAACCCTCGCGTCGCATCCCCTTACACCTACCTATACGTCGTTGATCACGATACCTGGGAAGACCTTCGCATCGTCGCCACCCCTCCCCCATCACTACCCGTAGGCGACGACTTACACGGATACGAAGACCGTAACGGAGCTCTACAAGTACACCCCATCGACTTCCCTCAAGCCAGAGTCAACCGCAACTACACCGTCAAGAGGATCGCCACTCACTCCGAAGCCTAAGTCAGGCTAGCGTTCGTGGTAAACGCTACACTTCTCAAGTGGCCTCACCACCACTACCTACACCAGTAATTGCCGTACCTAGCACATCGGCGTTACCACCACAGCGAGCACCCTCCCCTGCACACTCTGATAGCAGTGAGGAGGATGTCGAAGACATTCTAGACCCTAAACAAGAGCGCCCACACACGCCACCACCACCTGCCCCACCCACTCTTCCTGTCACACCTAAACGTGAGCAGCCACCTCTGACTTCTCCACCACCACGTCAAAGTGCAATGCGCATCATACGCAATGTCCCTCCTCCCTCACCAGATATGCCTGGTGGCTTTGAGGACCACGCACAGCGTAGTCAGCTGTTGCGTGAAATGGACAATGCACCTAGATGTTCTGCCCGTGCACCAGTGCCCAACCCCCGCTACTTCACAGCGGATAATGTGGCCACACGAGGTAGACAGTTGGGTTTTACAGAGCTGTTAGCTGCAGCTTATGTGGGAAGAGATCCTGCATCCTATGCAGAGGCCATGCGGTCTGTGGATGCAGGTGAGTGGACAACGGCGTGTCAGTATGAGATGGATGCGCTCGCCAAGAATGGCACATGGGAGTTAGTAGATCTCCCGCCTAATCGCAAGGCAGTAAAATCCAAATGGGTCTTCAAGCTCAAGGCGGATGGCCGCTACAGAGCTCGCTTGGTGGCTAAGGGGTTTACGCAAATCCCTGGCATGAATTTTGATGAAACCTTCTCTCCCGTCGCACGATTCGAGTCGCTGAGATTACTTCTGGCGTTGGCCGCGCTGGAGGACTGGCACATCCATCAAATGGATGTCAAGTCTGCGTTCCTCAATGGCGTGCTTGACGAGGTGATTTACATGGAGCAACCACAAGGGTTCATCACCACTGGTGCAGAGACGAAGGTGTGTCGCCTAGTCAAGGCGATATATGGTCTCAAACAAGCCTCCCGTGCATGGAACTTGCAATTCCATGGAGTGCTACTTGCACTCGGCTTTAAGCGGACGTTTGCCGATGCCGGCGTATATGTGTTGCCTCAACGAGAGGGGGATGGACCACTCTTCGTTATCGTTTACGTTGACGACATCACAACTTTGGGTGCTTCTCTGGAAAGAATCAAGTGTCTTAAGTCGGATCTTTCTGAGCACTATGAGATGACAGATCTCGGGGAGATAGAGTCATATCTAGGTATGCGCATTGTGCGCGACTGCTCCCTCAGACGCATTGAAATAGACCAGTCTGGCTATGTCAAGGATGTCCTTGAACGCTTTGGCATGACTGATGCCACTCCACACTCCACACCCTTGCCTGCTGGTGCTGACGAGCACCTTCATAAATATACGAGTCAGGCTACTGCCTCTGACATTACGCACTATCAGTCACTCATTGGTAGTCTGCTGTACGTTCAGATTGGTACTAGACTGGACATTTCCTTCGCTGTGTCACGTCTGGTGCAGTATGCAGCGAATCCTTCCCCCCAACATCTGCAACTTGCGCAATATGTCCTGGCTTACTTAGTAGGCACTGTGGATATGCGGATAGTCTATGATGGTGCCAGTGGAGACAGCCTTGTGGGCTACTCTGACTCTTCCCTGGGTGACCAGGTTGACAACAGACACTCCACTTCGGGTTATGTGTTCCTATTAGCCAATGGTGCAATAAGCTGGTCTTCGCGAAAAGCAAAAGACAGTGGCCGAAAACACTACAGAGGTGGAATACATGGCCATGACCGATGCGGCCAACCAAGCCGCTTGGTATCAGAGCTTCCTTTTGGAACTCGGGTACGAGGTCGACGACCCCATCCCATTGCACAGTGACAACAAGGTGCCATTGATTTGGCCTTGAACCCTGTCACTGGGAGGCGATCGAAGCACATTGCCATTAGGCATCATGTCATTAGGGAGTACATCGAAAAGAGGACCATCACTCTTATTAGAACCCCTACTCTGGAAATGGTTGCAGACAGCTTTACCAAGTCACTCATGCGCACCCTGCTCCAACAACACAATATAGACATGGGCTTGTGCTAATCCTAGATTGCTGATCACGGGGAGATGTTGATAAGTGACCCGCGCGCAGTTAGCGGCTCACATGGACACGCAGATAACGGACTGCTTTAGATAAGATATATTGGACTTATGTAGATTAGATTATTATGATCTTTACAATCTCGGACTTTCTTATCTATGACATCACTGTACAAATGACATCATGGACTCCTCTGGACTCCTATTGTATTTCGTCCTTGTACTCATCCCTTTTGTTCTATCCTTATTGTGATGTCACTATGATATCATAGTCTAGCCTTTCTATTGTTCTTTACGCTTTTGTTCTCCTTCTGCACACTCCTTTGTGTCCCTCTGTAGAACAACGCTCCTTGTATTGTGTGACTCTGTGTTACTTCTGTTGTACTAGTGTCACCCCTCTGTATAGTATAAGTAGAGTACTCTGTACGCTCTGGCACCACACCAGTTCCTCATCTGTTGTGTGCCAGGTATGTCTCTTCTCTTGTATAAACACCAGTTCCTCATCTGTTGTGTGCCAGACCACCATCTGCTTCACTTGCTAGATCTTACTCTGTTGCTGCTTCAAGTACCACCCACATATCTCACCACAGTCTACTTTGTCACTGTGAGTATGTCCTACATGTGTACTGTTCATCATTCTTGTATTCTCTTATCTATGGCATCACATGTACATGACATCATGGACTTCTCTAGACCATCCTTGTACTATTGTCTTGTACTTCCCTTTGTTCTCTTATCTTTATTGTGATGTCACTATGATATCATAGTCTGGACTCTTATTGTTCCATACACCTGGTTCTCCAGAACAGTCCACTCCTTTGTCCCTATGTAGAACAATGCGTCTTGTATTTACTGTGACTTGTGTTACTACCGTCACTCTCTGTAGCAGTATAAGTAGAGTACCATGTACGCTCTGGCACCACACCAGTTCTCATCTGTTGTGTGCCAGGTATGTCTTATCCTCTTGTATAAACACCAGTTCTCATCTGTTGTGTGCCAGACCACCATCTGCTTCACTTGCTAGATCATCTCTGTTGCTGCTTCAAGCCTACCTGCATATCTCACCACAGTCTCCTTTGTCACTGTGAGTATGCTCTCTATGTATGCTGTTCATCAACAATGTGTCCTGTTGTATTTACTGTGACCTGCTGTTACCAGCATCACTCTCTGTAGGAGTATAAGTAGTGTACCCTATATGCTCTGGCACCACACCAGTTCTCATCTGTTGTGTGCCAGACACTCCATCTGCTCCACCTGCAAGATCTCTCTGTTGCTGCTTCAAGTCACCCTTCATACCCAGTGGGAAGTCCATATATCAGGGTCGATTAATTTAGATTATCTGAGATGCTATCTACCCAAATCAAATGTTTGATAAAATGTGAAGTATACTAGATCAAATTCAATCTTCTATGTTTTTTTCTATTGCTAGCGATTAGCGCTATGACAGGAATACGCTCACTGGGTGGTAAATTTCACTCGGAATTAATTGAATAGAAATCGCTTCAGATCTATGATAATTGACACATTCGATTGCATTTCAATTTACAACAATAGTAATACAATTTTTTATTTACTTCACTATAACAAAACAATTGTTATCGACGCTGTGTGGAGCCCATATCCACCAAGAACGCCCATGAATGCCAAAGAGACTATGGCCATGCTGCGATCAAGAACTGGTTGATGCAGCGTTTCCTTTGTTCACCACCGCATTTGCCTTCCTCTGGTACAAGGGGATTGTTATTAGGGCAATACAATGGATAACACGCAGTCCATGTAAACTCACTGTGGCACCGCGCCCAATGTACATCTGTTTCTTGAAGGGCTTTGTGTGTATTAGTGGTGGTGTTGTATTGAAGAATGGTTCATGTACCTCCTTTTCGGCGTCCGATAGGGCCTTGTAGTATGCGTTGAAGTGAGTGGCGGTACCTTGGCCTCCTGGCTGGAGCTGGTTCCAGTGCCACATGCAGATGTTCCTGGAGTCGTGATCACCATTATTATGACAAAAATAGTGTTGTCAGCACATACCTGATTGAGTTTGTCTGTGTTGGTATAGCTGGCGCACCCGAGGACTTTTGTTTTTTAGTTGGAGCCAGAGGTGGCACATTGTTGCTGCTCTTCCATTTCTTGCTGGCATTGGCATTGGCGTCCTTGGGTCCCAGATTCATCAGACACATGTTGGTAGTAGGTAGTATCGTGCCATCGACGTTGCTACACTGGTGTTAGTGCTTGCCGACATGGTGTGTGGGGCATCTGTACGTACACGGGGTCATTCTGGCTGGGGGGAGTTGGCCCTGCATCACTTGGGGTCGTTGCAGCAGTGTTGAGCATTGGCCTTGGGTTTGCGTCATTTCCGTGTATCCCACCTGTGTCGGGTTGGCTTGGTTCGCCCATGGCATCTATGTTGCCTATATCAACTGGGGTGGGGGAGGGGGCAGGAGCAACTGTTGTCACGTCCAGGCCTCTTCCTTCAATGGTAGGAGTTGGTGGCTGTTTGAGGTTTAACCACATTAGTAGGCTGTTGCCACGTCTTTCATGGGTGGGATTAACACTCACCTGGCCCAGTGCCACGTCTGATGGGGAGCTGTTGGGAGTGCGTGTGGCATTTGTGTCTGGAGCATTGATTGGGGATGTGGCATCATCAGTTGGCCACACGCTGCTGGTGGTTGGGGACGTGTGCAGAGGTGACCCTTGTGGGTCTGAGTGTGGATCTACACGATGTGGGGTCAGTGATTGTAGACAGGGATAGTTGGGGAGTACCATAAAGGGTGCTTGGAGTTGATGGGCTTGGTACAGGTGCACTGTGCGGTGTGTAAGTCACGTGGAGAAAGTCAATGGATGTGACGTTACAATGGGTCCGCTATCACCGATGCGGGGGTAGTAAACGGACTTGTAGATGGACTTGGCATCTGTATACCGATGGTTACAACAGAGAGAATAAGTACAGGTGTTCTCCACATACTGCGTGTACAACTGCAGAGACTTGGTCATTGTCATCACCATATGTGTCAATGTCCTTATCTTCTGGGTCCAACTCAATGAGATCAAGGTCATTGAGTGTGCCTGCAGCCTTCAGTTTCACCTCTCAAACACCGTGGATTGTGGCCCAGCCTGAATATGACTTGATTGACCATTGTTGTAGCTTCCATTCACCACCTTTGCAAAGTAACAGGAACTGAAACTTGGGGTAAGTGACCATGCAACGCCAGAAGAAGTCCCAGGCAATCTTGGTCATTTGACCAAAGGTTGGGGGGGCGAGACCGACATTGTTGAGCTCCAACCATATCATCCTGGCCTTCTGACTTAAAAGCATGAGATCTTCACAACTAACGAGGGTGCCATCGTGGTATTTGAGGTAGAAGTGGCAATGATTGGTGCCAGTCGTTGTGGACTTGGGAGGGCGTCCATGCTTCCGCTTCGTTATTACCAAGTTCGCTTCACCGTTTGTTTCACCCTTATTTTCTTGCTTCGCGCGATGCCTGGCTTCGATCCTAAACTCATGTATGTCCCAATAGAAGACATCTGGGTGATCTTGTTCCTGGAGTGTCGGGTTCGGTGGGGGATTTGAAAGCGAAAATACACGACGAGCACCCTTGCTCTGGATTGACACCATCTGCTGTGAGTCCGAGTCCTTCGTGATCGAACCATTGATTATTTCCCTAGGTCAAGTACTGTATGTCAGGACACGAAGACCGAACGTGGGTACAACCAACACTTACTGATATGTTTCATTACGTTCCTTGAGCAGTTTGACTTCTTTCTTCAGTTCAGAGTTTGCCTCGTGCAGTGCAAAGATCTCTTCTTTTTGTTTCATCAAATTGTATTGTAGTCGCACATAAAATCCATTTTGTTCGAGCATTTGCTCGGACGCAGCTGCTATCACATTTGGTCTCTCTGTGCCCCGGTGGGATCCAGTAGTCTGTATACACACGTCAAATTGCCATCAATATGTCCTGATTTGGCTTACATGGCTTCCGTATGTCCCTGGTGGGGTAATGACCCCTTCTCCGGCGCCATCGGGTTGGTATTGACTATACTGGGTTGGGAACTGGGACGGGAAGTCCCCGTGTACTGTGGGGCTTCAGAGAAAGAAAAAAAAGGAAAGGAAAGGAGAGAGAGGGATGAATTCCACAACGAAAGAAATTGACCAATTATTGGGGAGGTTGGGGCGACTTAAATTATAAAATGATTGACTTACGCGTTCTCATTTACAGTCTACTGTACTAGCCAGCAGCATGTCCTCCCCAGAATCCCCCAACAACGACATCCCCCTCGCCAAAAATCTCAGAGCCAGGGTGCTATATGAAGCAACCCTGCAGGAGTTACTGGATGCAAGGAGTTATGTTGTTACTCAGTTGCTTCGAGAACATAATGATCTCCTTGATGAACAGTATGCCAATTGTCTGATATGTTCATGTTGATAAGTGACCCGCACGCACTTAGCGGCTCGTATGGACACGCAGATAACGGACTGCTTTAGATAAGATATATTGGACTTCTGTAGATTAGATTATGATCTTTACAATCTCGGACTTTCTTATCTATGACATCACTGTACAATGACATCATGGACTCCTCTGGACTCCTATTGTATTTTGTCCTTGTACTCATTCTTTTGTTCTATCTTTATTGTGATGTCACTATGATATCATAGTCTAGACTGTTGATAAGTGACCCGCGCGCACTTAGCGGCTCGTATGGACACGCAGATAACGGACTGCTTTAGATAAGATATATTGGACTTATGTAGATTAGATTATTATGATCTTTACAATCTCGGACTTTCTTATCTATGACATCACTGTACAATGACATCATGGACTCCTCTGGACTCCTATTGTATTTCGTCCTTGTACTCATTCCTTTTGTTCTATCCTTATTGTGATGTCACTATGATATCATCAGTCTAGACTTCTATTGTTCTTTGCACTTTTGTTCTCCTTCTGCACACTCCTTTGTGTCCCTCTGTAGAACAACGCTCCTTGTATTTACTGTGACCTGTGTTACTACTGTCACTACCTGTAGCAGTATAAGTAGAGTACCATGTACGCTCTGGCACCACACCAGTTCCTCATCTGTTGTGTGCCAGGTATGTCTCTTCTCCTGTATAAACACCAGTTCCTCATCTGTTGTGTGCCAGACCACCATCTGCTTCACTTGCTAGATCTTACTCTGTTGCTGTTTCCAGCCACCCTTGATATCTCACCACAGTCCTCTTGTCACTGTGAGTATCATCCCTTCATGTGCGCTGTTCATCAGGTTATGGGCCCTGGTGCCCAAGCCACTCCACTTGGCTGGTCACTGTGTTCTTAGGATCACACACCAGGTCAAGGTCTGTCTGGGGCCTCACCAGCCTTGCCCAAGGCAGTGGACACTGAGGCGTCAGTTGTCACTGCTGAGGAACCTCCTGTACATGTACTGCCCAGTAGTCCTACTTTCACCCCCACTGTTTTCCTAGCCCCTGCGCTATGCGCAAGGAGATTGGATCTGGTAGCCCCTTAATCCATATCCAGGTGTGCATGGCCCACTGGGCTGTGTATTGTGGAGCTTAGCGCCAGCTGTCTCTGGTGCTCCACACTGGGCGCAGGATCTCCTCACCATGGGAGTGTAAAACCTGGTTCAGACTCTGGGGGGTGTTCACCTTATGGTGTTCTGCAACCAGACTCCTACCTTGTAGCGGCAATGGGAAAGGATTCAGTGAAGCCACTTGTGGCGATGAGGCAACCAACAGGCCGAGAAGGCTGAGGTAGACAGCCTTGGGCTCTGAAAGATATCATTCCATATCCCCCTGACGCAAACTAGTGAGCCGTGTCTTAGACACATCCTGGCTGGCAGCTGGCTCCTAGTATGGCAAAGGGATCTTCCAACCTGGGCCTAGCCCTTGTATCACTGGCATACCACAGGAGGCAGGACGCAATAGCGTTCTGGCCTTACAGATTCACAGACAGGAGTGTCTACCCCCCTATCTTGCAACTATTATGAAGCACTATCGCTGACTGCTCCTCGGCGATAGATAAATCATCCCTATGTCTGGCCAATCATCTCGCGCTGCCTCGCCCACTGGTGCCACCGGTGCGGCTGCAGGCGCCACAGCAGGGGGCTCACTCCCCCCTTTTCCTACTGGGTCCACACCCTCTTCACGCATTGCCAATGCCTATGGCAACTCGTTTGGCATGCCCTCAGGCATCCACCTCAGCAGGTTTGACGGGTCAAACTGGAACGAGTGGTCTGGGACCTTGGAGGCTATCCTCACGCTGCACGAAGCGGAGGACGTGTTCTACCTCCAGGTCCCTCCCTCTGGAGTCACCTCTGATGAGTGGGACTCTGTCCAGCGTCGGGCAAAGGCGTATCTCCGCCTCTATCTCAAACCCGACGTCTACTCCCTCGTCGCCGACCCTCTCTCCTATCCCACCTTCAAGTCAAAGTGGGACAAGCTGAAGGACGTCTATGCTGGTGCTAGCGGCAGCACCACCATATTTAATCTGTGGATCCAACTCACCCAAGCCCGCCTTGACGACTCCGCGCCCATGGCCTCTCAGTTGGCCAAGCTCAATGAGCTGCGAGTCGGCCTTACCAACGCGCAGATGGGTGTCACTGACACCCAATTCTGTCTTATTCTCCTCCACGCCTTGCCAACCTCCTATGAGGTTCTGGCATCCACCATCCTCGCCAGTGGCGCCCCCTCCAAACTAAAGCACGCTGAAATAATTGCGCGCATTGTTTCTGAGGAAGCGCGTCGTACTGGCCCCTCTGGCTCCTCCCTCAACAAGGCTGCCCCCATTAGGCCCACCAACAGTGGCCCACGTAAGAAGAGAGACCACTCTCAACTTACCTGCCACTACTGTAACAAAAAGGGGCATATTAAGCCTGACTGCAGGCAGAGGAAGAAGGATGAAGCTGCGGGGAAACTGAAGGACACTGGCAACAAGGCTGCCAACTCTCATGTATTAGTACCTACCACCGCCTCCATTAAGGAGGTCGATGATGAGCCCGCCATTAACTGGGCGGACAATGCAGTTGGAGTTGCCTTGTATGCTGCCTCACGTGTGCGTTGGATGATGGACAGTGGTGCCACACACCACATCACACCACATCGGTCCGATTTCAAGGACTATACCCCATGCAAAGGTGCTGTGCGCCTTGGGGACAAGTCCACCATCGACCAAGTTGGTGTAGGCTCCGTCGTCTTCATCACGAGCCAGGGCCTTCCTATCACCCTCAGTAATGTGCTGCACCTTCCACAGGTGAAGACACGCTTCTTGTTGACACGTGCCTTAGCACAAAAGGGTGCGGAAGTAGCCTTTGACAGTGGCTCATTTAAAATATCTGTCAAAAAGCAATGTGTAGCTATTGGCTACTTGGAGGACAACCTCTATTGGTTGGACGCTTCAAGCATTGGCCTCAATGCTCACGTCAAAAGTGCTGCCACCACTCTTGATATCTGGCATCAGCGCATGGGACACATCTCCTCTGCCGCTCTCAAGTCATACGGTCCCTCTGCCACTACTGGCATGGACATTGACAGCTCTACCACGCATACTGCTGTGTGTCGTGGGTGCGAATTGGGTAAATCCACTCGTCAACCTTTCTCTGCGTCCTCCACCAAAAGGACAACCCGTATCTTTGAGATTGTACACAGTGACCTCGCCGGTCCAATGCAAACTCAGTCCCTACAAGGCTCCGCGTACACCGCCACTTTCATAGACGACCACTCCAAGCATGCAGTGGTGTACTTTATTAAGTCGAAGGATCAGTTTGTGAAAGCGCTGCAGATGTATTTGGCCTGGGGTGAAACCCAGACGTCCCATAAACTGCGCGCACTCCACTCTGACCGCGGAGGCGAGTACATGGCGAGCCAAGTACAGGACATTCTCAAGCAGAGAGGGATAGAGCATCACCTTACGATGCCAGGTTCACCACAGTCGAATGGGAAAGCCGAGCGGTTTAACCGCACCATTACGGATAAGGCAATGGCCATGCTACACACAGCAGGCATGTCTAAAGGCTTCTGGGAGCATGCGATGAGCACTGCGGTACACATCTATAACCGCTCTCCCACCCGTACGCTTAAGTGGCGCACACCTTATGAGCTCTGGTACTCTGGCAAGGTACCAGATGTCTCACACTTGCGCATCTTCGGATGCAAGGGGTACATGCACGTACCTGCTGATAAGCGTCGCAAATTGGATGCGAAGGCCATTGAGGTCACGCTTATTGGGTTTGAGCCCGAATCTAAGGGCTATAAGCTCTGGGACCGCCAAACCCGCTCTGTCCGTTTGTCCAGGGATGTGACATTCGACGAGAGCAGCTTCCCGTCCCTTCAGGGTGCTGAGACACACCCACCACCTTCTCAAGTGGCCTCACAACCACTACCCACACCAGTAATTGCCGTACCTAGCACGTCGGCGTTACCACCACAGCGAGCACCCTCCCCTACACACTCAGACAGTAGTGAGGAGGATGTTGAAGACATTTTAGACCCCACACAAGAGCGCCCACACACGCCACCACCACCTGCCCCACCCACTCTTCCTGTCACACCTAAGCGTGAGCAGCCCCCTCTGACTTCCCCACCACCGCGTCAAAGTGCAACGCGCATTATGCGCAATGTCCCTCCTCCCTCACCAGATATGCCTGGTGGCTTTGAGGACCGCGCACAGCGTAGTCAGCTGTTGCATGAGATGGACAATGCACCTAGACGCTCTGCCCGTGCACCAGTGCCCAATCCCCGCTACTTCACAGCGGATAATGTGGCCACACGTGGTAGACGGTTGGGCTTTGCAGAGCTGTTGGCTGCAGCTTATGTCGGAAGAGATCCTGCATCCTATGCAGAGGCCATGCGGTCTGTGGATGCAAGTGAGTGGACAACGGCGTGTCAGTATGAGATGGATGCGCTCGCCAAGAATGGCACATGGGAGTTAGTAGATCTCCCGCCTAATCGCAAGGCAGTAAAATCCAAATGGGTCTTCAAGCTCAAAGCGGATGGCCGCTACAGAGCTCGCTTGGTGGCTAAGGGGTTTACGCAAATCCCTGGCATTGATTTTGATGAAACCTTCTCTCCCGTCGCACGATTCGAGTCGCTGAGATTACTTCTGGCGTTGGCCGCGCTGGAGGACTGGCACATCCATCAAATGGATGTCAAGTCTGCGTTCCTCAATGGCGTGCTTGACGAGGAGATTTACATGGAGCAACCACAAGGGTTCATCACCACTGGTGCAGAGACGAAGGTGTGTCGCCTAGTCAAGGCGATATATGGTCTCAAACAAGCCTCCCGTGCATGGAACTTGCAATTCCATGGAGTGCTACTTGCACTCGGCTTTAAGCGGACGTTTGCCGATGCCGGCGTATATGTGTTGCCTCAACGAGAGGGGGATGGACCACTCTTCGTTATCGTTTACGTTGACGACATCACAATTTTGGGTGCTTCTCTGGAGAGAATCAAGCGTCTTAAGTCGGATCTTTCTGAGCGCTATGAGATGACAGATCTCGGGGAGATAGAGTCATATCTAGGTATGCGCATTGTGCGCGACCGCTCCCTCAGGCGCATCGAAATAGAC
Source organism: Lactarius deliciosus (assembly GCA_021525775.1). NCBI lineage: Eukaryota > Fungi > Basidiomycota > Agaricomycetes > Russulales > Russulaceae > Lactarius > Lactarius deliciosus. Next base: position 55,737 of record JAKELK010000309.1, on the reverse strand, counting down.
CAGTCTGGCTATGTCAAGGATGTCCTTGAACGCTTCGGCATGACTGATGCCACTCCACACTCCACACCCTTGCCCGCTGGTGCTGATGAGCACCTTCATAAATATACAGGTCAGGCTACTGCCTCTGACATTACGCACTACCAGTCACTCATTGGTAGTCTGCTGTACGTTCAGATTGGTACTAGACCAGACATCTCCTTCGCTGTGTCACGTCTGGCGCAGTATGCAGCGAATCCTTCCCCCCAACATCTGCGGCTTGCGCAATATGTCCTGGCTTACTTAGTAGGCACTGTGTGTTACGTACGGCCTGGAAGTGGACACTGACGTCAAGGGTATGACACCGCGTCAGCAGTATATCGTCATGGACTTGTTTGGATCAGTCAGCCGGGTAAGCTCCGGCACATGTGATTGTGTACGATAACGGATCGGATCATGACTCGATGTGACTCACACTAGGATAGCTGTACTAGGGTTTGCTCTACTTACGCTATTGGCTAGTAGTTCTTGGAGCGGCGCTTGAAAGCCCGCGAGTATCTGTATAAGTAGTACGCTGCGAAGACCAAGAACGGCATCTTGGTCTTCTTCCAATACCACTACCAGTTCTTCGCTCTATAGGGTCCTCCCCCTTGAAGTGAGTTGTCCGACATATCCCTCCTAGACCAAGGGATCCCTCGTGACTCAGTCCCTCCGTGAACAGTGGACAACTACCCCATCGGCAGCACTTGCCATCGCGTCTACCTATACCTCAACCCACGTGTCGCCTCCCCTTACACCTTCCTATACGTTGTCGACCACGACACTTGGGACGACCTACGCATAGTCGCTACCCCTCCACCACTATTACCCCTAGGAGACGACCTACACGGATACGAAGACCACAACGGAGCATTGCAAGTACACCCAACGGATTTCCCTCAAGCCCGAGTCAACCGCAACTACATCGTTAAGAGGATCGCCACCCACTCCGAAGCCTAAGTCAGGCTAGCGTTCGTGGTAAACGCTACATTAAGACCAAGATCCCAACCGTGGCCAATCCTACCAAGACAACCAAGGACTACTGGGTCCCATTCAGACCATACCACATCGATAGACGAGGAGAACGCAACGTACCAAAGAGATATCTAGAGGCTGCATTTTGGAAAGACGACGCAGAAATACCAGGCTACGTTACCGATTATTTTGACCGATCAGGCAACCGACACATCATCCCAGTAGAATTCAACTTCGAAAACACCTGTTGGACGGAAATCAAGTGGGACGACCTCCACAACAAATACAAAGTACTCCGACCCGCAGGAGGAGGACTTCACCTTGACATCCTAGCCAGCAACGTAGTCACCAGAGACCAGTGGGGCCTTATCGACGGACAATACGAAGAACCAGCACGATCCCCCACACCAAAGACACCAGCACCATCGCCATCACTTCGCCAGCAACCCCGAGGATATCTACATTCACCAGGACGAAGCAGAAGAGCTAGCACTGGAAAACATCGCTAAGTCTATCCCAGTCATGACATCCACAATCACCCAAGCACCTGCCCAGATTAGAACAGCCCTCTTCACCCCACAAGACCAACCACGACAACCAGAAGGAAACCCACCCGGAGGGGACCCAGCAGACAACCCAGGAGGGGGAGATGGCGGAAACGGAGGCGACGGAGGAGGAGACGACGCAGCAGGCGTCCCACACCCCGGGTTTGCAGACATTCCCCATCTCACCGACAGATTCATTGGCAAAGAGCCACCCATATTTACGGGCGACCGAGACAAAGCACAAGCCTTCCTATCCCAATGGAACCGGTTCGCCCAAGTAAACATAGCCAACCGAAGCCTGCAAAGCCCCTACATCAAAGCAATGATGTTCCTCACCTACATCCAAGGCCCCCTCGTCGACGAATGGACCGCAGAGACCCAGAGATGGATCGAAACAAGGCCAGACAGAACTGACCCATGGGTATGGAGCGCAGTAGAACTCGCCTTCAAACGGCAGTTCCGAGACAACATGGAACAGGAACGCGCCAGACTAGAGCTGGACAAAGGATTCAAAATGACGGGAGGAGACATTGACAGCTACGTAACCGCATTCGAAAAGCTTGTTCGACAAGCTGACTACCGCCTGGACGATCCCCTGGTACTCGACAAATTCACCAGAGGCGTACCCCTCGACCTATACCGCAATGCATACCAATTCCACAGTCCAGTAACCTACCACCAGTGGAAGAATGCTCTAATCGAGCAACAGAAACGATACCTCCACATGAAGGCACGAGTGGATGGATTCGGAAGGCAGCTAACGCAGCGCCCCAAGCAACAACAACAACAACCCGCAAGGTTCCAACCACCCCAAAGACAAAACCAAGGGTGGCAGCAATACCGCAACCACCCCGACGCTATGGACACCACACCAGGGAGAATCCGCGCCAGAGTCGCAGGATCCGAAGAGGCAAACCCAAACAACCCTCAGGAATGGAGAAACTACACGCAGGGAGACCTCCATTCCCCCCTCGCGGAGGATTCCTCGCCAGAGGAAGGGGAGGACGGGGCGTCTTTAACACAAGGGACGTAACATGTTACAACTGTGGAAAGAAAGGTCACTTCTCACGAGAATGCCAGCAACCACGCCAAACACGCCAAGGACCACCTCAAGGCAGAAGCGCATACATCGAGGAAGTACCCACCGCTCCACAGAGCGTCGCAGGGGAACCCCTCATCGACCTCGATGAACCAGTGCAAGTCAATCGCGGCACCACATCGGCACAACAGGTAGAGGATATCATGGGGAGAATCGCAGAACTTCCGGAAGAGGGAAGAGAAATGTTCGCTAGAAATATGGCAGGGAGCCAGGATTTTCCAAGCGCCTGAACCCAACGGCCTGGGTGAGGGCAGTCAATTGTAACTCGTCGTTCATAACGCGCTATCGATCTATGCATGTTCCAGTTTCGATCCGCACGAGTAACTTCATGGCCGAAAGAAAAGCACTGGTGGACTCTGGAGCCACCGACAACTTCATACATCCGGACTTCGTCAAACGGATGCATCTAGGAACCAAAATACTAGAGCGTCCTCGCAACATCTGGAATATAGACAGGACACATAACAAAGGAGGGAAAATCACCCACTGTGTCGACCTTAACGTACAAACTGACGGAAAACTCAAGGACATCCGTTTCCTAGTCACCAACGTAGGAGGAGAAGATCTCATACTAGGGTACCCATGGCTTGCAGCCTTTCAACCCAGAATCCAATGGGCAACAGCCACCCTCGACACCAAACAATATCCCATCGTCATCCGCACTACCAACCCACTCAAACCGTTTGGACTCACAGAACTCCGACGACTCATAGTGGAAATCGAGGAGGAAAACAAACTACAAGCCCTCCACGAACTAGAAGAACAATCCCTACCGGTACATCTGCGAACAACGGCAACAGACATGGCAATAGCGGCACAACAATACACGGAGAAGAAGGAAATACCCGAAGAATACAAAAGGTACGCCAAAGTATTCAGCGAGGAAGAATCCCAACGCCTTCCACCTTCCAGACCGTGGGACCACGCTATCGAACTCAAACCAGAGGCACCCGACTCATTCGACTGCAAGGTATACCCTGTAAACCAGGCAGAAGACAAAGCACTATGAGAATTCCTGGACGAACAACTGGCAAAAGGATATATACGCCCCTCTAAATCCCCGTACGCATCCCCATTCTTCTTCGTGAAAAAGAAGGACGGAAAACTACGCCCGGTACAGGACTATAGGACGCTCAACAAATGGACCATACGCAACCAGTACCCACTCCCCCTCATACCGGAACTCATCGCAAGTCTCAGCTCGGGGTGGATATTCTCCAAATTCGACGTTCGGCAGGGCTACAACAACATCCTAGTCAAAGACGGCGACCAGTACAAAGCAGCGTTCAAGACTAAATATGGTTTCTTCGAACCAGTAGTAATGTATTTCGGCATGACCAACTCCCCATCCACTTTCCAGGAGATGATGAACGCTATATGCCAACCCCTTATCGACCACCACGAGAAGAAAGGAACAATCATCCGAGTCTACATGGACGACATCGGCATTGCAACATCAACCACGGAACAAGCACACGCCGAAGCAGTACACGACATCTTAGACCTACTGGAACAACACGACCTCTACCTCAAACTCGAAAAATGCACCTTCCACTCTTCCTCCCTCGATTACCTGGGGGTAATCATTGAAAAGGGGGTGATTCGCATGGACCCCGTCAAAATTTCCGGTATAACAGACTGGCCCGTACCAAAAACTGTCAAACAGGTGCGATCATTCCTAGGCTTCTGCAACTTTTACCGCGCTTTCATCCGAAATTTTGCCACACATGCACGACCCCTCAACAAACTCACGCGCAAGGACACCGACTGGCAATGGGAAACGGAACAACAACAAGCATTTGACAAGCTCAAAGCACTAGTAACCGAAGAACCCGTACTCAAACACCCGGAACTAGACAAGCAGTTCGAGCTAGAAGTTGACGCATCTGGATACGCAGTAGGAGCAGTACTCCTTCAGAAGGGACCGGACAACAAACGACATCCAATCGCGTTCTACTCAAACACCCTCAACACAGCAGAAAGGAACTACGACATCTACGACCTGGAACTCCTAGCCATTGTGAAAGCACTGCGAAACTGGAGGCAATACCTCGCCGGATCACCACACAAAATCAAGGTCTTCTCCGACCACATGAACTTGCAGTATTGGAGATCCCCCCAGAAAATCAGCCGACGTGTGGCTAGGGAAGTACTTGAACTCGCCGAATATGACATAGAGATTCACCACATCAAAGGGACAGCCAACGGACGCGCAGACGCACTATCAAGACGACCAGACTATGACCAAGGAGAGCATGACAACGAACAAGTCACGGTACTCCCAGACCACGTATTCGTCAGAGCCACCGAAGTCAACACAACGGACGACCCAACACGCACGCAGCACACCATCAATGTCACGGAAATGGAGCCAACTAACCCGGTATACACCCAAGACGAAACCATGGTAAAACGATGGGTAGACCCCCACAAACTAAAGAAAATCGAGAATACGTGGTACAAAGATGGACGACGCGTAGTCACAGGAGACGCACACGAACGACAGCGCATCATACGAGCACACCACGACCCACCGGTCCACGGCCACCCCGGAATCAACCGAACAATCAAAATGGTGGAACGATACTATTGGTGGCCAGGCCTTCGACAAGAAACGCAGGACTACGTTAAAGGATGCGCCGACTGTCAACGGATCAAAGTCAATAATCGACCCACGCGTGCGCCACTCCAACCCATCTTCCCCAGAAAGGAGGCAATGCCATTCGAAACCATAGCCCTGGACTTCGTCACCAAGCTGCCACAAGCAGACGGCTGCGACTCCATACTGACAGTAACGGACCACGACTGTTCCAAAGCAGCAATATTCATCCCGTGCCTTGAAGAGATAAGCGCAGAAGGGACTGCGGCCCTGTACGTGAAACACGTCTTCACCAGATTCGGACTACCGGCGCGCATTATCAGCGACCGAGACCCCCGATTCGCGTCAAAGTTCACACGCGAACTATGCAAAATCCTGGGCATCGAGCAAAACATATCCACGGCCTACCACCCGCGAACGGACGGACAGTCAGAACGCACCAACCAATGGCTAGAACAATACCTACGGTTTTGGGTCAACGAAAGACAGGACGACTGGACACGCTATCTACCTATGGCAGAATTCACGCACAACAACTGGCCCAACGAATCCACCAGGGAGTCCCCCTTTAATATCCTCATGGGCTATAACCCCCGCGCTGATTGGACCGATCGCCCATCCCCTATACCACAGGTAGCACTCCGCATCAAACAGTTCCAAGAGGCTAGAACGCGCGCCCAGGAACTGATGATCAAAGCGCAGCAGAGGTGGATCAAACACAAAGATACGCCCAAATACCAGATAGGGGACCTCGTGTGGCTCGAGGGACGCCACCTACGTACCAACCAGCCAACCACAAAGCTTGCGCCCAGGAGACATGGCCCGTTCAAGGTCACTCAGGTGATGTCCGCAGTCAACTATCGCCTAGAACTTCCCACGCAGTGGAGCATCCATCCAGTGTTTCACACGGACCTTCTAACTCCTTATCGCGAAACTCCCACACATGGACCCAACTATCAGCGCCCGCCACCAGATCTGATTGATGGCGAAGAAGAATACGAAGTCGAGAAGATTCTAGACTCTCGGCGTTTCGGCAGAACAAAGAAACTGCAGTATTTGGTCAAGTGGCGCGGATACCCTGATTCCGATAATCAGTGGGTCTCGAAGGATGACGTCTTCGCTGATGAAGCCATTCGGGAGTTCAAACGTTTAAACCCCGCCAGAGAAGTGCATATAAGCACGGGGCATTCCCAAGAGACGTCCCCATCTCCCACTCACACACTCCCATTCACTTATGTCCCACTCCCCAGTCCAAGTCCACTATGTCCTCGACGACCTACTCCCCATCTCAGTCCAGCCCACTGTCATCATCCAGAACGCGCCACTGTCACCCATGTCGCTTCCCGAGCCCATTCAACCAAGCCCCAGTCGCCCAATTACCCCCGTTCCATCCCTTCTTCCTTCGCCAACACCTACAGCAGTCAGCACACGCAGCTCGTCTCCGCAAGGCTACGTTCCGACCCGACCTCCGTCCCGTCAAGACCCGGCTCAGATACAAGAAGATCGAGCATACGACCGGTACCTGTCGGAGGAGCATTGTCCTCTCAACGAGCACCTCACGTATGGGACTCACCTCACCACTACTCACGACGAAACCCCGCCGCTATGCTCCACAGACGGAGAGCCGATGGTCTTGCCGCCGAGTCAACAATCCGCACAAAGGCGCCTCTTCCGTGCAGAGGAACACAGTCCAGTTTCCCGACAGAGGATGGAAACACCGCCACCGAGCGGGTTCAAGTACAACAGGGGAGTTCACTTCATCCCCTTCCAGATACGCGACGCTCAAGGGCAACTGCACCCAGCTCGGTATACGCAGCTCGTCTTTACGGCGGACCCCTTCGTCCTTGCGTACCGACGAGGCAGCGACCAGCAATACGGCAAATCCGTGCATGCCGAACCCCAATACGACGAACCCTCTCCCACCTACACCAACGACGACCTGGTCTTTTTAGACCAGAACAGCGCCTACCGCCAGTCGGTCGACCAGGCCTGTATGGCCATGAACGACCTGACAGTCACGGCCGAAGTACACCGGTACCGGTGCCTGCAAGCAGGCTACGAAGCCAAGGAGGAGGAGTTGAGGAAGAAGGTCGCCGAGCTGGACAAGCTTGGAAGCATGCGCCGCCAGTGCGTGCTCCGCTTACAGCGCGCCAACGCCATCAAGCGTATCGAGGACGAACGCGACTCTTACCGTCCGGGAGTGGAGGAGGGGCAGCGTATCGCGAGGCTCAGGGAGGAGATTATGCGCGGTCGGTCTGGGGCCCGATCCTGAAAAGGGGGTGATGTTACGTTTGGCCCGGAAGTGAACACTGACGTCAAGGGTATGACACCGCGTCAGCAGTATATCGTCATGGACTTGTTTGGATCAGTCAGCCGGGTAAGCCCCGGCGCATGTGATTGTGTACGATAACGGATCGGATCATGACTTGATGTGACTCACACTAGGATAGCTGTACTAGGGTTTGCTCTACTTACGCTATTGGCTAGTACTTCTTGGAGCGGCGCTTGAAAGCCCGCGAGTATCTGTATAAGTAGTACGCTGCGAAGACCAAGAACGGCATCTTGGTCTTCTTCCAATACCACTACCAGTTCTTCGCTCTATAGGGTCCTCCCCCTTGAAGTGAGTTGTCCGACATATCCCTCCTAGACCAAGGGATCCCTCGTGACTCAGTCCCTCCGTGAACAGTGGACAACTACCCCATCGGCAGCACTTGCCATCGCGTCTACCTATACCTCAACCCACGTGTCGCCTCCCCTTACACCTTCCTATACGTTGTCGACCACGACACTTGGGACGACCTACGCATAGTCGCTACCCCTCCACCACTATTACCCCTAGGAGACGACCTACACGGATACGAAGACCACAACGGAGCATTGCAAGTACACCCAACGGATTTCCCTCAAGCCCGAGTCAACCGCAACTACATCGTTAAGAGGATCGCCACCCACTCCGAAGCCTAAGTCAGGCTAGCGTTCGTGGTAAACGCTACACTGGTCCTCGCGAAAGCAAAAGACAGTGGCCCAAAACACTACAGAGGCGGAATACATGGCCATGACCGATGCGGCCAACCAAGCCGCTTGGTATCAGAGCTTCCTTTTGGAACTCGGGTACGAGGTCGACGACCCCATCCCACTACATGGTGACAACAAGGGTGCCATTGACTTGGCCTTGAACCCTGTCACTGGGAGGCGATCGAAGCACATTGCCATTAGGCATCATGTCATTAGGGAGTACATCGAAAAGAGGACCATCACTCTTATTAGAACCCCTACTCTGGAAATGGTTGCAGACGGCTTTACCAAATCGCTCGCGCGCACCCTGCTCCAACAACACAATATAGACATGGGCTTGTGCTAATCCTAGATTGCTGATCACGGGGAGATGTTGATAAGTGACCCGCGCGCACTTAGCGGCTCGTATGGACACGCAGATAACGGACTGCTTTAGATAAGATATATTGGACTTATGTAGATTAGATTATTATGATCTTTACAATCTCGGACTTTCTTATCTATGACATCACTGTACAATGACATCATGGACTCCTCTGGACTCCTATTGTATTTCGTCCTTGTACTCATTCCTTTTGTTCTATCCTTATTGTGATGTCACTATGATATCATCAGTCTAGACTTCTATTGTTCTTTGCACTTTTGTTCTCCTTCTGCACACTCCTTTGTGTCCCTCTGTAGAACAACGCTCCTTGTATTTACTGTGACCTGTGTTACTACTGTCACTACCTGTAGCAGTATAAGTAGAGTACCATGTACGCTCTGGCACCACACCAGTTCCTCATCTGTTGTGTGCCAGGTATGTCTCTTCTCCTGTATAAACACCAGTTCCTCATCTGTTGTGTGCCAGACCACCATCTGCTTCACTTGCTAGATCTTACTCTGTTGCTGTTTCCAGCCACCCTTGATATCTCACCACAGTCCTCTTGTCACTGTGAGTATCATCCCTTCATGTGCGCTGTTCATCATAGACTTCTCTTGTTCTTTGCGCTATTGTTCTCCTGCTATACACTCCTTTGTGTCCCTCTGTAGAACAACGCTCCTTGTATTTTGTGACCCTATGTTACCTGTGTTGTACTAGTGTCACGTCCCTGTATAGTATAAGTAGAGTACCCTGTACGCTCTGGCACCACACCAGTTCCTCATCTGTTGTGTGCCAGACACTCAATCTGCTTCACTTGCAAGAACTACTCTGTTGCTGCTTCCAGTCTACTCTGATATCTCACCACAGCATGAAGAAGCAAACTCACTGGGAAGGAGATCGACTACTCTCCCATGAACTTCCTCCATCCCCCCCCTCCCTTGCTCCCATATCTTGCTACAGGTTCAGGACATATCCTCCAACATTGTACCAGCTGTCCCTTGCTTGCACGGTTCCCCAAGGATGTAAGAGAGTGTTCTGACACGTGCAGAATGTGACACACATATCCTTAGCGGCACTGCTTTGATGTGGGCACACAGATGGTCTAGTCCGATGTACTGGCATCCAACATGACCCTTGTTGTGTTATCTAAGTGGGGCAGCACAGGGCGATCCGGCTAAGTCGAGCCGGTCAGGTGATAGGGGTTCTGAATAAGGCCGGTTCAGTTGGCGAGCAAGAAGGGAGCAGCGCAAGGCGATTGAAGACAGAAGTCAAGAGCGATGAGCAAAGGCGAAACGAGTTTGCTTTGGAGAGGGAAGATTGGCACACATGAGAGGGAAATATGAGAACAACTGGATAGATTTTTCAATACAACAAGACGGGTTGTTATACAGTGTAGATACATTTTTACGAGACATAGAGACAAAGTAAAGTAAACGAAAACAAAGACGCATGGGCCTTTACAGGCTAGTGTTGGGGAAGTTTGGTCCCAGACCGATCCAAACTCGGTTTGAACCAAACCCAAACCGTTTAATCGGTTTGGGTTTGGAAATTTCTGAAAATAAACCAATGCCAAACCGTTCCAAACTGATTAAGAAAAATTATTAAAAATTATTTTATATTTTGTCCTTAAATGGTTTGGTTTGGTTCAAACTGAGTTCAAACCAAGTTTGAACCAAGTTTGACTGTGTTTGAACCAAAATAAATGGTTAAATTTATTATTATTAAAATTATTTCATGTTTTTGGTGTCAAATTAAGTTTAAACCAGGTCTTAACTGGTTTAAACTCAGTTTGAACTCGGTTTGAACCAAACCAAACCAATTAAGAAGCAATTTAAAACACCTTTTTTTAATCGGTTTGGAACAGTTTGGAACAGTTTAGAATGGTTTGAAGCGGTTTGGGCCGGTTTGGGTTCGGTTTGGTGAAAATTAAATGGTTCGGTTTCCGGTTTGGCCAAAACTGGCCCAAACCAAACCAAACCAAACTTCCCCAACACTATTACAGGCATGAAACAGGAGTCAGGGGGAGCAGAAAGAGACGGGGGACGAGACCGAGAATGTATGAAAAAGGGGTGCGTGAGCCCCTATGAATCTGAAACAAGAGTCTATGCGCTTGAGACAGAATGCAGTTGGAAATATCGCTGAATGGCCGCGAGCATGCACGGCGGTGGATGATGTTGAGGGTTCGAGTTGGCCAGGTCGAGCGTGCTGAAATGCAACATGTTGATATTGGGCTGGCCACAGAAACTCAGAACAAAGATCAAACCAGCAACAAGCGCCCTTGTACAGAGTCGGGTGCAGAGCAGGATTCAGTGGAGTGTGGACTGAAGCGCAAATTGTAAAGTCAGGGTTTCTAAGAAAGAAGCAGAAAGACGAAGCATGTAGAGTACAAGCCAGTACAGTATAACCCGAAATGCAAATAACCATCAGCAATACCGGGAAGCTGTGCTGTCGCAACTAAAGTGAGATGCGAATGGGCGGTCTGTATGACAAGTGGGCCGTTGAATGGAGAATACAAGGGAGTGCTAAGGGTGGCATAGGGTCAACGTGAAGGGTATCTTGGTGTCGGCAGGTACAATGGCAGTGATTCTTCTTACTTAGATGAACTTTGGACTTGACTGAATTTGATGGAGCTCTTGCTGGGCACGCGGAGAAACAGAGGCAAAAATAGCTCTCGTTAAGAGTCAAGAATATGAGATTGTGTACATTCAGCCAGTATACAACATGTTGGGGACTAAGTCAAAGGTTCGTAGAGTGAGAAAGGATATGTGGAATGGGGACAGTGGGAGGAAGACATGGGTGTAGGTATGAGGGTGTAAACGGACACGCGTAGCATAGACAAGGGGTGACGGCATGGACAGAGTGTAGCCTGGAAATGGCAAGCTATAAAATGAAAAGCTAGTGAACATGAGCATATGAAATCGATGACCAACAGGGTTGAGATAGTGCAACGCACAATATCATAACCCTCCTGTATGTCCGAAATCAGGCGCATGGCCAACACTGCCCCAAATGGTCTTGCGAAGATGTCAAGATTCAAAGGGCAATGGAGTAGAATTCACCAAAGCAACAACTGGTGGTCATCATATGGACAGGTGACACAACCAAAGAACAGGTTGGGCAGGACTGGCGTGGAGCCTCTGGCCATCGTTGTGCAAGTGTACTGGGGACAAGGCGACTATGAATGACGAAGTGGAGCAACAAGGGTCAGGGTATCGATGGTGTTAGTAAGGAGGGTTGGGGAGAAGAGGTAGAAGAAGTAGACGTGGCTGAAGACAGCTAAATCTGGTAGGAGCTAAGCACAACCGAATCGGATGAAAACAGCAGGTATCTTTCGTGTACACCGTACAGTTGACAAAATAAAACAAGGGGTTGTATTATTACATTACAAGGCATCGTGATCGTCCTCGACTACACCACCTGAAGAAAGTGTCACAAGCTTGATGTATGGATGGTGCATCAATGAAAACTTGCCCGTAAGAGATATCTGGCCATCCAGACTAACCACCATCTCAGGAAACATACAGACCACCGAGTGTATCGCAGTAACGGGGACGACAGCTATACCCTCAGAGCCAGTTAAAGGGCTACACAAGTAGATTGTGTCACTAGAATTGAACACAACCTCGGCATCTGGCATAGAGAACAGTGCCAACATTGCCAAGGGATATCACGTGTCACCAAATCATAGATAGAAATAGAACAATACATTCGCTACTCGTATGTGATCGTTATACACCACCTGCAAGACTTTCTTGAGCACACAAGAAACCCCGGAGACACATATGTGGCTTACCTTGACACAAGATGTCCGACGTAGCTGGGCTGCGGAATTGGACTCAAACCAGACAAACTGCACATGCTGTCCATTTGGCAGATAAAGTTTTGCCCACTGACAGACGGCATTGGGCCAAGCTTGTCGTTGCCAGTATACCTTGAGCACCTCGAGTTCTTCCTCCAGGAGGGGCGTGGGGTATTCTTCACAACACGGGAGAAATGCATACCCCGCCGCTTCCTCAAACACATGGGCATTACTAGGGAGCGAGGTTCCGTCCCTGGAGTGGACCTCTATCTTTATGTTGGGATAGCAGGCCTGTAGAGAATTCACCTGAGTGCGGAGTATTGCCCGCTGTGTGAGGTTAGCAAACAAGTCATGATCTTGCCGGATTTCTCAGCCCAGATTCCCAATCGCAGTTTTGAGGGTCCATTGTGCATAACACGCTAAAGGACCAACTCTCAGGGTTTCTGGAGCAATGTGCGTGAGAAGGTGAATGCTGTGTCGTACAAAGTGTATCTGAGACTCCATACGTTGATAGTATAGACTCTCGAATTCTTGCACAAAGTCCTCCAGTAATGCATGACCCTTGAGAATCTCCTGGAAACTGATACAGTGGCATTGCAGGAGGTGAATACCAGCCACGAGCTTGCAGAAGTTGAGCCAGTACTTCCTGGGTAATATATGACGGAATAGAGTAGGACCCAGGCCATATATATATTGCTGGAACTCCCAAGCCTTGTATCCTGAATTAATCTTCTTAGTGGGGTGGGTCTCTTGGTGCCCGCCTGAAGCTTGAGGGCATATAAGGCACTGCCCTGGTGACAGTCTCACCATGCCTGGTCCACAAGGCCTGGTTTTGGTAAAAAACAGCCCAGTCCCAAGAGGACCTATCATCCGGTGCATAGCAGTTGAGCTTTCCGGTGAATAGCTTTATAAAGAGGTCAGGGTCATTTAGAATGGAAAGGTGCATGATATCCATTGTAAAAATGCTGGGTACAAGAAGCGGTTGACTCGGGAGTCTACTGAACAGTGTTTGCTTGCACAGTCCAACTTCGAGATGACGACAACCGTATTCTGTCATATTACGTACAGCCAGAAGATACTCCAAGTTCTTCTTGTATTTCCAAGGCAAGTCGCTACAAAACTCATGAAGATCAGCAACAGTCATGTTGGGATGGCAGCACCGTGGGACATCATAATCTGGGTCATCCACGAGGTTCATAACAGGGTAGTAATGTGAATCACCAGTGCGATGCCGACTGGGCATTTGACAATAGAGTCGGCACCTGTGCTTTCCTCCATGCCCAACCATCCCGGACATCGACGCGCTGCCAGGGCTATCCACGGTACTGAAGAGAACCATAGGGACTGAGCGGGGAATCACAGTGTTGAGGGACGCATCAAAGACCCATAGGCCTTCGCGTTGGAGTGCTGCAACATGATATAGGGACGGGAACAGGAAGGAATCAATGTCACCAGGTTTATTGGGACCAGGCACAATCGCTGCCGGGATGACGAAGGCTTTCTTGTAGTGAATGTCTGGTGGGAGATTGTGTATGACCCATATGAATACCCATGCCTCCGACGGCTGATCTGGACGAAGTTGAGCTCCGTCAATAGACAACTGAAGTGCAACATCAGATTTTGCAAAATGTCCTGAACTCCATGCGTCAAGTAGTTCGCGTCCACAAGCAGTATCGTCATAAACAGAAAGCCTTGCTCTGCCAAGTCTTGCTGTCTCGACATTATCAGCCAGTTTTCGCTCAAGGTAGTGCATCTTCTTGGCGATTTCAGGAGACCCGTAGAATGCCTGGATGACGGGCCCAATCTGTTGCGTTTGTGCCCGAGATGCCCGAGGAGTCCCTTGAAGAGGACGACGTCCGCGCGTTTGGGTCTATGACTCAGGAGCATTACGACGCCTGGAGGCACATCGAGGCGAGTTTCCCATCGACTTAGAGGAATGAGAGCTGGCCGTCACGTGACCTGGCACGTGACCCGCCTAGAGCTGGTCCAGAAGGGTCCGGATGAGCTTGCGCCTGGATCGGAGTGTGATACGTGACTGATGTGACTGCTGACTTGTACGGCCTTTGATTGGATTGTGATATTAGGGTTTGTGGCTGTATATTAGGGTTGCTGGGCTTGAAAGCCCCAGCCCTAGTAGTATAAGTAGAGGGGCGTTCGCGTATGAACCCCTTAGCTTTGATATCTTGAGGAATACCTTCCCTTCCCTGCGCCTTAGCTCCTTGTCCTGTGTGCATACTCTTCGTCGTCATCAGCTCCCTGCTATAAGTCGTGCACGTCGCCGACTTCTCCTTCATCATACTCGACTTCGCCATCATCGTTCTCTGCTTTGCTTACCTTGGTCACGCACTGCGTATCGCCCTAGCCGTTGCCTACGGGATACTGAAGACATTCGACGCGTATACTCAGCAAACCGGTCCCAAATCCAAGTCGGATTGATACGTCCAGAAGGAACGTAACACAATCAGTACAGTAGAGAAGCACTTCCGTGGCTTATACGATTTGGGATAGTAACACGTCGTATAACACTGGGGACACTTGTCAAGTTCACCATATGGCCCAGTATACACGATACAAGAATCTGGACACATGTCATGCTCAAGCGGGAGGACACCAGACAAATGACAGAGGCATTGCTTTACTTGATCAAAGGACAGGAAACCATTGTTGGGGTTATTGAGAAGCTCAATGGCCCGAGTATTGTCGTAGTGGTCCTGAGATGCAGTAGCATTATTAATGAAATGTCTCAATGACCGTAGCAGTGGTGAAGGGTCCAAGAGATCGAGTGTAGGCCCAGGGTTACGTAGATCGTAGAGTTCTTCAGAGTCCATGGTGGTCTCCTCGAGGACAGCCGTACGCAACAGATCGATGAAACACTGCGTGGTCTGCAAGTCAGGGAGGTGTATCGGGTTCACAGTATCCCCATCATTTTGCTCAAGTGGGCCCAGCTGGATATTTTCTTGAGGGACACAGTCAGTAGACATCAGAGTGGCACTCAAAAGTTCAGCTGCCTCATCATTGGGGTCACCCAGTGGCATAGGGTCACATCCCAGTGTATGAGTCTCATGAGGCGATGTATCTGGAGCAATAGGATTGGATGTGGGAGTAGGGCCAATGTCAGAAGACACTGACACATGAGAAGGCCCAGCTTCCTCATCATTGGGAACATCCAGTGGTGATGGATCCTATTCAGGTTCATTATGAGGCTCAGATGTAGGGGCACGAGGTGTTGAGGGATGGGCAGAACTCTGAGTGTTTTGTCATTTATGTGCTCCAGATTGCTTTGAGGATATACAATCAGGCATAATATTATTGGCAACAAGATGGCCATCTAGCATAAATCTCAGTCTACGTTGTTCCACAGGCTTGCGGCTTGCCATAGAGCTAAGATGTGAGGGACTTGGAGTGCCAGTGAGTGAACATCACACCGTGGAATGGACTACCTCAAGTAACGAGTAAGTCTAATAATATTAACAAGTAACAGCTAACGTGGCAAATATCTCAAGCCAGTCAAGTCGAGACTCGAGTCAGAGAACCATAGATGTTATCGACTTAACAAATAAGTCGAAGAGAATCGCTTCAAATCGAAAAAATGTAACATAATCTCTCAAAATACAAAAATTTGATAATAATCTACAGACTTCCCACTGGGCTTCATATCTCACCACAGTCTCCCTTGTCACTGTGAGTATGATCTCTATGTGTACTGTTTATCAGTAGATTGGTAGAGACTTGGTAGAGACTTGGTAGCAAACCCTTAGACATGGTAGAGACTGTAGATACCATAGATACCATAGTTATTTGGTAGTAGACTGGTAGAGACTTGGCAGTGTGACTAGAAATTAAGCTAGAAATCTGGTAGACATGGTAGAGACTATATGTGTTGCCACATAATGGTCAGAGGTAGCTTATATAATTGATACCCCCAATTGGCAGTGAGAGTCTTTAATGGTTCATACTCAGCCAGTGCCAGCTGACATTGGGGATTCCGCTGGAATTGATACTCCAGCTGACACCGGCTGGGTTGGAGATAGTTGGGAATCCCTGACGCACTTAAACACAGAATAGAAATGCAGAACACTTCTCAGACAATATTGTGGATCCAGAGATGCTCTATATTCAGTCAAATAAACAGTATTCAGGCATATAAGAACATCCACTCAGAGATGTGCAAGTGCATCAGGAATGTGACCAGACAGGAATAAACATGGAATGTCCAATCACAAGCCAATGTGTGATGATGGTCATATGTATGTTATGGAGAATATATAACATATAATGCTCAGCTGATGCCTATCTGGAGGTCTGCTACAAGTGAGAGTCTAACTGATGATGGGTGGATTGGAGATATGTGGGGATCCCTGAGGCTATGTAAAAAAGAATAGCTATGTATGATAGCTCATAGATAATGGGGGGGTTCTACATATCAAATGAGCGCATGTAAAAACATTTACTCAGAGAGTGCAAGCACATCAGAAACATACAACTGGACAGGAATAAGTAAGGAATGTTTGATCACAGGCAAATGAGTAGTGATGGTTACATTGTCATAGAGAATACATAGCATCTAATACTCAACTGATGCCCATTAGAAAGTCTGCTGTAAGTGATAGTTCAACTGACGATGGGTGGATCAGAGATAGGCGGGAATCCACTGAGGCACTCAAATAAAGAATAACATGGTATAAAGGTTTATAGACAATTTGAGGATCACTCTGCAATCAATAAGATGAGCAGTATTCAGGCATGAAAGAACATTGAATCAAATATGTACAGCAGAATGCAAGTCAATGTGTAGTCATTGCTTGTATGTATTGTAGAGAATGGCTAATGGCTCCTATACTATAGGAGCATCCTCAGTAATTGATACTCCAACCAATGACGGGTGGGTTGGAGATAGTCGGAGTTCCCTGAAGCACTTGAGCAAAGGACCCAGGTATGTAAGACCATCAACTCAGATACTTGTAGCAGTGTGCAAGCAAATCAAAAAGCTCCAATTACAGGAACAGGTAAGGAATGTCTGATACAGGTTTTATGTGTAGTGATTGCTTGGATTTATAAGGGAGAATAGCTAATAGCTAATACTCAGCCAATACCTGTTGGAGCATCTGCTGTGATTGATAGTCCAATAAACATCAGTTGGGAGTAGAGATGTCAACAAGTGACACTTGTGAGTATGAGTACTTGTTGGAATTCTCCGAAGGGTGACTTGTACTTGACTTGTACTCATCGGTACGAGTACTTGCCAAATTCTTAGGACTAATACTTGTACTCGTGGCACAAGTACCCATCTGAGCCACAAGTACTTGCAAGTGTGAGTACTCATATTCATTCAGACAGAACAAGTACTCATCTGAAATGAGTACTCTAAGTGTATTATTATTTTTGCCATACCTAACTACAAACATGTACTGTAAACACTAGCTATACTACCTATAATGCCCGCCACACTGTTGCTGCCCCCTGCCACCATTGTGTACTAGTGTCGTTCCGTGTCACTGCCACTTTTGTCATTGTCGGTGTCATTTGTTGTTGTTGTCGGCTGTTGTCGTGGTGGGCCATTGTCATTGTAGGCTGTTGTCATCATAAGGAGTTGTTGCCGTGGGTTGTTGTTGTTGTGGACCAATGTTGTCGTTACTGTCATGTTTGACCTGCCTTGCCATGCTGTAGTGTTGTCATGGTCGACGTCGATAGGGTTGGCAGCACGGGTTTATTATCGTCATATGGCTGGCCACTTGCTGGTGCCACTGCCATCATCATATACCAGGGTCGTGGTTGTAGTCATAGTGGTATGGTTGATGGTAAGCAACTCACTGAATATGATGCCAAGCTTCCCACACCCGGTGATTGCCAGTTTTGCATATGTGGACTGGCCCGCAGGCTACCATCTCACACCACATCCACTTGCAACCACTTGCAACAATACCACCAGCAGCAACAGCAGGACAGTGCCACCAACGACAACGATGCGATGACAACGATGGAGCGATGCCCCGATGGCAACGGGGCGATGCCCATTGACCACGACCACAGGGTGATGCCAGCAACAGCAAGACAGCGGTGGCAATCATGCCTTGGACAATGTGACAACAACAACAACAACAACAACAGAGCAACACCTGTCGACCACAGCAATTAGAGATGTCAACGAGTGACACTCGCGAGTATGAGTACTCGTTGGAATTTTCCGAAGAGCGACTCGTACTTGACTCATACTCGTCGGTACAAGTACTCATCAGCACAAGTACTCACCGAGTTCTTAGGACTGATACTCGTACTCATGCCATGAGTACCTGTTTGAGCCACAAGTACTCACGAGTGTGAGTACTCGTATTCATTCGAACAGTACAAGTACTCGTCTGAAACGAGTACTCCAAGGATATTATTACTTTTGACAGACCTAGCTACAAACATGTACTGTAAATACTAGCTATACTGCCTACACTGCCCGCCGCACTGTTGCTTCCCCCTGTCGCTGTCGCGTACTAGTGTCGTTGCTGCGTTGCCACTGCTGCTGTCAGAAGTTGGTGTTGTCGCGGACCGTTGTTGTCGTGGGCTGTTGTTGTCGTGGGCCATTGTTGTCATGGGTTGTCGTAAGCTGTTGTCGCTGTGGGCTGTCGCCGTGGACCGTTATCGTCTTTGTTGTCGTCATCATCTTTGACCTGCCTTGCCATGGCCGTAATCTTGTCGTGGTCGACCCAATGTTGATGGGGTGCCGGCAGGGGATTGCTGTCGTCGTGTGGCTCAGGCTGGCCACTCACTGGTGCCGTCATCGTCCAGGCGTATACCAAGGTTGTAGTCATGGACCCGTGGTCATGGTATGTGGTTGATGGTGTAAGTAACTCAATAAGAACCGTGCCGCCAAATGACGTTGAGCTTCCCACGCCAGTTTCACATATGTGGACCAGCCCGCAGGCTGGGCCAAGCCACATGAACTTGCATGATACCACCACCAGCAACAGCAAGACGGTGCCAGCAACAACGACGATGCAATGACAACGACGGAGTGACTCCCATCGACCACGGCAACAACAGGTGATGCCCGTCGACACGACCGTGGGGTGATGCCAGCAACAGCAAGTCGACAGTGGCAACGACCAAGGCAATGATGCCTTAGACGATGTGACTACGACGTCGATGGAGCGACGCCCGTCAACCACAGCAACACAATACCTGTCAACCACAACAACTGGGCGACATTGACCGATGACAACACCAACATGGGTGACCGCGATGACATATAGTTTAGTATAGATAGTACATTGTAATTCAATACAAAATAAACTGTTTTATGTGAAACTGTAAAACCACTTAAACAAAGGCTGACATTGGTGCCAGTACCACGAGTACTCGCACTCAGAAAAGGGTCCACTCGTACTTGCGTGAGTATTCAGGCACAAGTACTTGTGCCTGCAAGTACTTGTCATGTGACGACTCAAACAAGTCAAACTTGTGAGTGTACTCATTTGTCAACAACTCATTGACATCTCTGACAGCAATGCATATTCATCAACCACAACAACAGGGCGACACAGACAACATCAACTGATGACAACAACAACACAGGAGACTGCAACGACAAGTAGTTTAGGATAGATAGTACATTGTAACTCAATACAAAATAGTTTTTTTTTAATCTGAAACTGTAAATCTGACTAAAACAAAAGCTGGGACTGGCATATGTGCCAGTACCATGAGTACTCACGCTCAGAAAAGGGTCCACTCGTATGAGTGCAAGTATTCAGGCACAAGTACTTGTCACGTGATGAGTCAAACTTGCAAGTTACTCATTTGGCCAGAACTCATTGACATCTCTGGTTGGGAGCAGACCTCCGACGTCATTTATTTCACAAGTAAACAGATATATGTGAAAGGAGATTCAGGGAGTTAGGCAAAGCTAGATCATATGATTCACAAAGACCAAACATTTATATCTGTCAATATTAGTGTTTTAAGGTCCAGTCCTATGGACCGAAAAAAGACCGCAACCCAACTGGACCAGACCGATGGACAACTGGACCAGTGGTTGTGGTTGCATGACTTCATGACCAAGCCTGGTTGCGGTTGCATGTTTTGGTGAGCACTCTTGCAACTGAGTAAAGACTGGTTGAGACCAGTCCTTTTAGCAACCAACTGATAAATTTGGTACTATTATCTGGTTATGTATCTACTGACAATATATTCTACTACTCTACTACTTGTAATATAAGAATTGTCATGGCATTGTGGGTGGGGCTTGCATCCCATGTCAGTATCGTGGCGTTGTGACGCCATGCTTATGTCATGGCAACACAGTGCTCCGCATTGGTACCATGGTGCCACGGTGCTGTGTCAGAGTTGTGGTCTTGCAGCGCTGTGTCGATGCCGTGGTGTTGCGACACCACATTGATGCTGTGGTGTCGAGGCGCTGTGTCGATACCGTGGTGTTGCTGCACCAATGCTGTGGTGTCGTGGCGCTGCATCAATGTTGTGGTGTTGGGGCACTGTGTCGATGTTGTGGTGTCGGGGCGCTGTGTTGACGCCACAGTGTTGCAGCGCTGCATCGATACCATGGTATCACAGTGCTGCGTTGATACCGTGGTATTGCAGTGCTGTGTTGATACCGTGGTGTCACAGTGCTGCATTGATTCCATGGTGTCACAACGCTGCATTGATGCGTGATCTCACAACACTGCGTTGATGCTGTGGTGTCATGGTGTCGTGGCACCACATCGATGTTGTGGTGTCGCAGCGCTGCATTGGTGTCGCAGATGTCGCTGGCGTCATGGCTGAATTATGGTGGCGCATGTTTAAAACCTAGAAAAGAAAATTCAAAAAATACTGTATTTCGTTACAGTTGATTTGAAGGACAAGGATTAAAAAAAACACTTAGCTATTCCCTGGGCCCAAGCAATGCAGTCAACAAGTGTTGAATGTTGAGGTTGAGCCAAAGCAGCAACTTCCCATGAACCTGTGACAAGGGGTATTCCTAGTGATTGAAAGTCCGGTCTGGTCCAGTTTTTTTTGCCTAATTTGGAAAGACTGGGTCTGCAACCGATGGATCGATTCACTGCTTTTCCCAGAACTGGACCAGACTGACGAAAAGACCAGTTCTCACAGTCTGAACTGGCTCATCCTGAGCTGGTTTGCAACCAGTCACAACCTCTATGGACCAACTGGAACTGCAGTCATAACGATGCAATTTATATTTTTATAATACTGCTAGTACTAGTACTACTGGTACAAGACTATCTAGCTAATACAATTGTTGTTGTTGTTGTTGTTGTTGTTGTTGTCATTGGCGATATGGGTAGCAGTCAGTTGGTGAACTGCAGCAGCGTTGCCATCATCGTTGCTGTAGTTGTTGTAGCCATTGTTATGGCTGTGGTGGTTGTAGCGGTTGGTTGGTGAGCCACACAGTGTTGCCATAGTTGCTGTAGTCATTGCTGTAGTCGCCGTAGTCATTGCTGTAGTCATTGCTGTAGTCACCGTAGTCGTTGCTATAGTCATTGTAGTTGTCACTGTAGTTGTCGCTGTAGTCACCGTAGTTGTTGTCGTAGTTGTTGTCGCCGTAGTTCGAGTTATCGCCCTAGTTGTTGCCCTAGTTGTTGCCCTAGTTGCTGTAGTTGTTGCCATAGTTGTTGTCACTGTAGTTGTTGTCACCGTAGTTGTTGTCACTGTAGTTCAAGTTGTCGCCACAGTCATTGCCGTAGTCATTGCTGCAGTCATTGTCCTACTGTGCTTTGGCCCTCAGTCAGACCCCCCCCCCTCAGTTGGACACTTCCAATTTCTCGCTCATTTCTTGCTCAATCATTACCAAATTAAATATATGATGTCCTGTATGACTCCTAAACATATTCTGACCTTTTTTTTTTGTTAAAATGTGTGGTATTGTGAAGTTGGCAAAATGGCCATCTGTCACACTTGCCAACCGATGCCACATCGGGGCTTGATTTGGGTGGCTGACTTTCCAAAAATGGAAGTGTGTATTGGCTACTGAACAGTACAGCGCAGATGCCTGCAGCACATTGTAATGCTACACAGCGACAAAATAACTGTTCAGATAGGCTAAACTGTGAAAAGTTTATTCAGGAAACTCTAGAAGGTATTAATTCGGGAAAATATAGTTCATATCATGCTGCTCACAAAATGACCAGGGTGAGTCCACTTGAGGTGCATGTGACTGGCTTAACAGGTGCTACAGATATTGTTGTCGACTCTTACTGATTGCAGGAAGGGCCATCATGCTAGCCGGAGTGAAGCTAGCACTAAGAGACAGCTGCTCACGCCTGAGGAAGAGCAGACATTGGTTGATTGGGTGAAACATCAAGCATTAATGGGCCTACCATTCTCAAAGAAAGAACTCGAAGCTCAGGCATCCTCGATGGCCAGGAGGAAGACTGGGGAGACTTGGTACAAAAATATCATGGACCGCCATGATAAAGGCCTCGCAGCTGCAAGGGGCACCCAGCTTGACCCCAAACATGTGAAGAATTTTAACAAGACCATGATTGGTGATTATTTTGACAGTCTTGATGCACTCCGTGCATGTTTCCCTGGTGGGATACCTCCAGAACATGTTTGGAACATGGACGAAAAAGGTCTTCAGCTTGGTGGTGGCCAGAAGAACCTGGGTAAGAAGTTCCTGTACTCGAGGGGCCAGAAAGAAAAATCACGACACAAGAGCAATAACCTTGAGCTCATCACTGTTCTTGAATGTATTTCTGCTGCTGGGGATGTTGTCCCACCATCATTTTGTTTGCAGAGCAGCAGTACACCAGATCTGCGTGGTCTGTGCGATGATCAGTGGGGAAGGTATGCATGCACTCATATTCACCCTTGGACATTACCTGAGCAGCGGAAAGTCTTTATTTTTCAGATTCTGGATGGACGGATACATACAATTGTGAGCAGTGGATACAGGACATGTTCATTCCGTTCGCAAAATGCTGCCGCACTGACATTACAAAGCCAATCATGCTCACCATGGATGGGCATGTTACTCACGAGGCACCCAAAATACTGCGCGCAATATATAGCGCACAATATATGAATGCCTCGATAACGAGGACCTTGAGATCGTCATACTTTGCTTCCCATCCAAGACAACCCATAAATGCCAGCCTCTTGATGTGGTGGTCTTCTCAGCCATTGAGCGACGATGGCAAGAGATTTGTGCCAAATACCTGGAGAAGGGAAAACCAATGAATAGGCTCACAGCTATTCCAGCCTATGTGGAGGGCATCCGAGATGTGATGATGAAGGAGTTCCTCATGAAAGTGTTCAAGAAGACAGGGATTCACCCTGTAAATCGCCACATTTTCACTGATGAGGACTTTGCCCCAAGCTGGGCATCCTCAACAATTGCACATGTACCAGACTTGTTTCCTACCGATTTCCCATCATCTGACCCAGCTGAAGCCTCAGACAATGACGCACAGTTGGAATTGGACCTGAGTGACAGCCACTTCTTGATCTCTGATGAAGAAGGTACGGACAATACAGTAATACATTTGGACTTGCTACTAACTGAGATGGTTTGGTCCAGAAGGACCCAGAGGCAACGACGTCTGTGATGAGACGGGTGAAGGCACAACCATGACAGGGCCCGAAATGGAAAGCAATGGCAACTCCGAGGAAGCAGAACCAACCTCAGGATTCATGCGGTCGCTTGCTAGCTTGGAGACGAAGGTTGTCCATATGACCCGTTCTGCAACAGCATGTCTCGACCTTTTCAAGCCAGCACCCCCAATGTCCATCTCTCTAGAGGAAGATAGAGTCAAGTCTAGAGAAGACCTCCTCGACAAATTGCACTCAGTGAGACAGCAGCTCATTGCCACCCACCAAGCCCTCGGGTATGCGATTGGACAGCTGAGCGCGTCGAATGCTCACTGTACAGCCATCCACCGGGAACTCAGCACTGTAAGAGAGTGACTCAATAATGCAACAAAAGCAAAGGAGCGCGGATCAAAGAAGATTAAGGCTCGCTTTGTCACTTCAAGAACCCTGCACGCAGAATTTGACCAGGAGGAGTCTGAGCGACAAGAGCACGAACAGGTTACTGCAGAGAAAGACAGACAAAGAGAAGCTGAGGACGCAGAAAACACTTGTCAGATTGCTGAGGATGCACTAAATCGAAATTTTACAGGCAGGTTGGCAGTGTACAAGAAAAGCGATCTCAGAGCACTCGCAATTGCACTCAGCATGTCTGACAAGGGCATGAACACTGAGCTCTTGTCCCGAATACAGAACTGTTTTGAGCAAACTCCAGACTTGAAATGAAACTCACGGTTCTCTGGGCTATTTAACAGATGTATTCGTGAAAGAAATGCAAAAACCCCTGCAAATAACGAAGAGGCAAATACACGCCCAACCCTACCTCACCCAACTCACCCCCCGAATGTTCCACATGTCCCGAGCACAATTGCATCTTCCAGCTCCTATGTTATCCCAACTAATCACTATGTTAATCAGTACCATACTATTCCGGTGCCCATCTTTTACCCTCAGCTCACTAGTAGTCAAAATTTCAATATACCCCCTACTTATTACAATAATAACTTTACTACATGGCTATTTGGGATCCACTACAATAGATAGAAACACCCAATATAACTAGAATATTCGTGTCTTGCCTCCCATCGAGCCCTGCGTTGATACCGTGCGGTCACTGGCAATCAGCCCCAAAGCAGTCAAGCGGAGTCCTAAAGTTTTCCAAAATGGGACTGTGACCAGACGTGACTGTCCAACTGAGGGGGGGGGTCTGACTGAGGGCCAAAGCATAGTAGTCGCCATAGTTGTTGCTGTAGTCAATGACATAGTTGTTGCCCAAGTTGTCACCCTAGTTGTTGCCCAAGTCGCTGTGTTGTCGCTGTAGTTGTTGCCCTGCTGTAGTCGTCGCTGTAGTTGTTGCCCTAGTCGCTGTAGTTGTTGTCATAGTTGTTGTAGCTGTTGTGATGGCTGTGGTGGCTGTGGTGGTTGGCACGGTTGTTGGGAGGTCTTGTCATTGTTGTTGTTGTTGCAGTGATTGTCGACATTGTTGCAGTTGGCGTTGACAGTGTCGGTCGTGTTGGCGTGGTGTGCCAGTGGATGCCAGCTTACTGGTTAGGACCAGTCCTAACTGGTCCCGCAGCAGTTTCACCCACATGCCAAATTTGGATGAACCGCAACCGATGGTCTGGTTGCCATCAGTTGCAGTCCAGTCTGTTCCTGGTTTTTTTCCGGTTCATAGGACTGGACTTTCAAACACTAGATATTCCAGCCAATACCCAGCCTGTACTACAATAATTGGTAGGTGTTTGTCAAGGCCTTTGAGGGTTTCAGCCATTTCAGTGTTGCTGCGGCATTGGTATTTGCATCTCATCTGGTAACTTCTGTATTATAATTCAGTTGTCAGTAGTAACTACTGTAAATGGACTAGAATGATTTATTGACTGTGGCAACCTATCGCGCAGGCCTCCGCACAACGCGAAACTTCACACAGGCATTTGTTCAATTTGTAGACACGTCTATCCCAAGTAGCTAAAGCCATGTGGAGGTGTGGCATGCTCGGGGGTGCAGAAGGTGGTCAATGCTGGCTCTACAATAATTGGTAGTGCAAGTGACCATACACTCCTCCGCGTGTTGCAAAACCTCACAGATGTGATCACTTCTATCTTTAATAGATTTCATATTAGTCGCTAAGGGTGCACGTGAGTGCGGTGCACTTGGGGATGTCAACAAGCTTGCTGGACACCAGTCTGGGCCAGGCTGTGCGAGAAAGTGTGCCAAATAGAATGGCTGTATAACTGTTGGCCCTCTTTGGTACATTTTTCTCATTTATTCGCTATCTTCTTTCTCACATGTTTGCTGTAGGTTGTCTGCCTCCAAGAGACTGAGGGGTTGTTTGGTTCATTTCTTGCTACCCAAGGCTCCCGCGCATATCCTCCCCTTTCTTGCCATAACCCGACTGGTGGTCTTTTTGGTCTTGGTCTGGCATCACATGGCTTAGCTGAGTCCTAGTCTCATGCATCACACCTCACAGGCCTCACTGGCCTCACCACTGATCTCAACGCTCCCCCATCGATCTCTCTATCTCACTCACACTGTCACACACACACACATTCTCTCTCCCTCTCTCTCTTCCACCATTCGTTATTCGCTTGACATCACCTACAGACATTTGGTCATTCAACACTTCAACACATTCAACTCATGCTGCGGCCATTCCTTCCCCCCCAGCCTTGTCCCACCAATGTCTTTCCCTATCCTCTGAGGCCTGAAGGCTCGCTCTACCATGGTACCACCTGCATGTGTGCTGGACCCATAACCAACACATGATCAATTGCATTGCATCCACACTCATTTTGATATTTTATCAGTCTCAGTCTGGCATCACATGGCTTGGCTGCCATGTCGGTCTCACTTTCCCACAGTGTCGCACCTCACCAGGCCTCACCATCGATATCAACGCTCTCCCTCCGTTCTCACTCTCACTTTCACTATTGCTCTCTCTCTCTTGTTATTTCTTTCGCTCTCGTTCTCATTCTCGTTCTCACTCACCCTCGCCTCACACTGCCATGGACTGTCGTCAACACAAGTCCCTTTGCAAATGGCTTGCAGGCCACTCGTAGATAGGCTGTGCGTCCCCGCTGTAAGGCTACCTCGGGCGCTGAGCCTGAAACTGTCCCTTTTCGGTATTTTCGGCCTCGGACAGGCATCACGTGGATTCCCTGCCATATCGGTCTCGCACTCCCACGGCGTCACATCAGCCCGTTCTATTCCCTCCATTCTCATCCCTTCCTTATCGCTCGTCCCATCCATCTACACATACCCTTACTCTTGTTCTCCTCATCACTCCTTTGCTCCCTCCCTCGCAACCACGCAAATGGACGACGACGACGCCAACGACCCGCAAGATGGCCTCTAGGCCACTCGCAGACAGGCCGCGTGTTCCCACGCCTCGAGTCGCCTTTGTCCACCAGCCCTCCAACCTCCTCGTATTATCCACCACTGCCTCCTTCCTTTCACCCTGTCAGCTCGCTTTGCCCGTACAATGCCTCGGCCACGCCACCCCTTTGTCACTGTACCGTAGGATCACGCTGTCGTCGGGCACGATGCTGGCCCCTGTTCTCCCTGGTTCCTTTGTCTCGCCTCACCCCCATTGTCTCGTCTCGCCTCCCCGTCCGTACCTTACCTCCTTGTCTCAGCTCTGCGTTTCAATCGCCTTGCGTCTCGACTTCCCATGCCACCATTTCCCTCTACCTATTCTCTCTCTTACCTAACTTCTTCTGTGGTAGCTAGTACGGGCCCACCTGTATTTAAAACCACCTACAATTGTTGCTGAATACCATCCTTGATTTCCTTCTTGACGCCGTTCACTTGTGTGAATTCTTGAGGTCAGGCCACTCGACGGCACCCGGGACTCTTGCAAGTCTAACAATTCGGATTCTTTTCAGCTCGCCACTCTTGCTCTCATCTCTTTCGACTTGTTCCTGTGTTCGCGTCTTCGCATTCGCACTCTTGTCTTCTTCTTAGTTTGTGTTCCCACACCTTGATCGTCGTTGCATCGCATCGGCACTTCGCCAATGCACGCACTTCGGCTTCCAGTCTCAGGTTTCCCCTTTTCCCTAACCCCTGCGGAATCCCTCTCCGCCTTCGAACTCATGGGACCCTACGTCCCTACACCGCGCCTCATGATACCATCCTCTGTAGTAGACTGGCCATTGATCTCGTCTCATCGTCCTCCAACTCTCGGGTCTTGGATGTCATGTCATGCCCTTGGCTACACATTCTGCTAAGTGTTTCTTTTTTGGAATCTATGATGTCCTTTGCTGACTTCATCATGAGGTGACACGACTGATGGCAGGGCAACACTGACCCTTGGCTCAGACACAACAGCAGCAACGCAGCAACAACAACTTGTACAACAATGAAGCGATCTCAATTGCAATGGCGGCAGCGATTGTGACAACAACAGCTGCAGTGACCGCGGTGACTAGTACAACGATGGCTATCACAACTCAGATAAGGCGACAAGGCGATGGTGGCGACGGTGACAAGGTGATGGTTGTTGATAAGTGACCCGCGCGCACTTAGCAGCTTGTATGGACACACAGATAACGGACTGCTTTAGATTAGATATACAGGACATGTAGATTAGATTATGTTGATATTTACAATCTCGGACTTCTTGTATTCTCTTATCTATGACATCACATGTACATGACATCATGGACTTCTCTAGACCATCCTTGTACTATTGTCTTTGTACTTCCCTTTGTTTCCTTATCTTTATTGTGATGTCACTATGATATCATAGTCTGGACTCTTATTGTTCTATATGCCTTGTTCTCCAGAACAGTACATTCCTTTTGTCCCTATGTCGAACAATGCGCCTTGTATTTACTGTGACCTGTGTTACTAGTGTCACCCCCTGTAGCAGTATAAGTAGAGTACCATGTACGCTCTGGCACCACACCAGTTCTCATCTGTTGTGTGCCAGGTATGTCTCCCTCTGTTGTATAAACACCAGTTTTCATCTGTTGTGTGCCAGACACTACCTCTGCTTCACTTGCAAGAACTATCTCTGTTGCTGCTTCCAGTCTACCCTGATATCTCACCACAGTCATCTTTGCCACTGTGAGTATCACCTTTATGTACACTGTTCTTCAATGGTCACAATGGTGACGGTGACAAGGCAGCAATGGCAATGGCAACGGTGACAAGGTGGCAACTCGGATGATGACAGCGACGAGATGAGACGACAATGGCGATGACAATGGCAGTTATGATAATGATTGTAGACTTTCTGTGCTCTGTAGACTACAAAATTATACTGCTGCTGTATATGGGCACTCGAACCGGTTGCAACCAAAAATCAACTGGTCCCCCAGTAGTGATCGGTTACAACTGACATGTTTTCTGTGAGATAGCTTTAACCGACATAGACCGGTCGGTAGCGGTCTTGGTCCAGTCTTTGGTGATTTGCCTTCAGCAATGGACTTGGTCCTGGTCCCAGTTGATCGGATCTGGGCCAAAAGACCAGACCAGACTGGACTTTAAATCACTAGTCAATATATACACTGAGAGGAATGAATGTATCAGAACATGTGGATTCATTTAATCTCACAATGCTTTAATGGAGAATCAGTAATCGGAGTAAGGGCCTTCACTGAGCTTCTGGAAAGTTCCTCCCATGCATGCATCTGGTATGATGCATATGCTTGGTGCCCTTTGAGTGAATCCTGCATAGCAGTGATCATGAGTTTTTTCCATGTCTCTGCTTTGGCATGGAAGTACACAGGGATCCATTTAGCCTTGTTATGGATGCTGTACTGTTCCTCCAACCACCATTCAAACTGTGCCCTTGCACGGAGCCAGTGAACCCTTTCAACTGCATGAACATGTGAGCACTGTTGATAAGTGACCCGCGCGCACTTAGCGGCTCGTATGGACACGCAGATAACGGACTGCTTTAGATTAGATATACAGGACATGTAGATTAGATCATTATGATCATTACAATCTCGGACTTATTGTATTCTCTTATCTATGACATCACTGTACAATGACATCATGGACTCCTCTGGACTCCTATTGTATTTCGTCCTTGTACTCATTCCTTTTGTTCTATCTTTATTGTGATGTCACTATGATATCATAGTCTAGGCTTTCTATTGTTCTTTACGCCTTTGTTCTCCTTCTGCACACTCCTTTGTGTCCCTCTGTAGAACAACGCCCCTTGTATTGTGTGACTCTCCGTTACTTCTGTT
This sequence comes from Lactarius deliciosus, assembly GCA_021525775.1. Lineage (NCBI taxonomy): Eukaryota > Fungi > Basidiomycota > Agaricomycetes > Russulales > Russulaceae > Lactarius > Lactarius deliciosus. The sequence goes on along the minus strand of JAKELK010000309.1, from coordinate 25,597 downwards.
GTACTAGTGTCACTCCCTGTAGCAGTATAAGTAGAGTACTTTGTACGCTCTGGCACCACACCAGTTCTCATCTGTTGTGTGCCAGGTATGTCTCCTATTCTGTAATAACACCAGTTCTCATCTGTTGTGTGCCAGACTCAACCTCTGCTTCACTTGCAAGACTTACTCTGTTGCTGCTTCCAGTCACCCTCTCTATATCTCACCACAGTCTCCTCTTGTCACTGTGAGTATAGTCTTTATGTGTACTGTTCATCAAGCACATCAATATTGGCACCAATAGATATTGAGAGCCTACAATCATCCATCCATGTGCCATCATCTTCAATAGTATGACCAAAGCCCCAGATCTTCCAGCTTGCACCCACTGTATGACCATTCCAACACCCCATGGCACGACTTCCAGAACCCGCTGACACCTTCTGATGCACGTGTCATCCTGCAGGATTCCCTTGTTCCACATATGTAGTTTCCCTTTGTTAGCTCTTTAGGGCCTGTACCCTAAGATTGCGCCATGTGTTTGTAGCTTACAAACACCCTGTACTAGTATATAAGTCACACCCTACCTAGCTTGTGTCAGAATGCGACCTATAGATGGCCCTTGAGTCACAGAGGACACAAGGGGATTGCAGAGGAGGATATAAGACTATATTGATGAATGTAAAACTAAGTACTCACCTGCAGAGGAGGATATAAGACTAAGGGGATATTTTCCGTCCTCTGCAGGATATACCAACCTGACTAAGCATATCTAAATAAGGTAACTCCGCTTGGAGCGTTGTACAGTCACACAACAGCACAGTATAGTACGCTTAAGCCACAAATAACAGCTTGTACAGTAGACTTGACTTCTTGTGTAATACCACATCGTCTTTGCCTCACAACCTTTGTTCAACTTGCCCTTGTGCTTGAGTCTTCGCTTGAGCTTGCCCATATGCTTGAGCTCTGCCTTCTGCTACTACCCTTGTGTCCCTGGGAGACCAAGTGGTACTTGTTCATCACTGAACTGAGTCTTAACGGACTCACACACTTCCGATCCTGTTGACTTAAGAGTACACATCATATTTAACGCCCCTGTGGTGGTGTTACATTAAGTCAAGTCTCTCACAGTGGCGACATCTAGTTGCAGCCGATCTCAATTCCAGGCCGAGTATATCGAGTGCTATAGTACTGACAAGCTCTCTGACAGAATCAAAGGAGCAGCGGTCTGGAAGGAACATGAGGGGACTGAAGGATATTTCATTTTCCACCCCAACACACAAAAATACCAACAAATCCATTATCTTGATGACATCTGCCAGTGGGCATATATCGATTATTCAGCAAAGAATGGACAGTGGTACACCATCAGCTTGGTACTGTCTGCACTTGGCATAGGACCCTTCAGAACTCACACCCCCACTGGTATTGACGTCGATGTCCCAAACCCCAACCCTGATTCTCCATAGTGTTGGGGAAGTTTGGTCCCAGACCGATCCAAACTCAGTTTGAACCAAACCCAAACCATTTAATCAGTTTGGGTTTGGAAAATTCTGAAAATAAACCGAATGGTTCAGTTTGGGGTTTGGGACCCCCAAACTGATGCCAAACCGTTCCAAACTGATTAAGAAAAATTATTAAAAATTATTTTATATTTTGTCCTTAAATAGTTTGGTTTGGTTCAAACTGAGTTCAAACCAAGTTTGAACCAAGTTTGACTGTGTTTGAACCAAAATAAATGGTTAAATTTATTATTATTAAAATTATTTCATGTTTTTGGTGTCAAATTAAGTTTAAACCAGGTCTTAACTGGTTTAAACTCAGTTTGAACTCGGTTTGAACCAAACCAAACCAATTAAGAAGCAATTTAAAACACCTTTTTTTAATTGGTTTGGAACGGTTTGGAACAGTTTAGAACGGTTTGAAGCGGTTTGGGCCAGTTTGGGTTTGGTTTGGTGAAAATTAAATGGTTTGGTTTCCGGTTTGGCCAAAACTGGCCCAAACAAATGTCAGAATGCGACCTATAGATGGCCCTTGAGTCACAGAGGACACAAGGGGACTGCAGAGGAGGATATAAGACTGTATTGATTAATGTAAAGCTAAGTACTCACCTGCAGAGGAGGATATAAGACTAAAGGCATATTTTCCGTCCTCTGCAGGATATATCAACCTGACTAAGCATATCTAAATAAGGTAACTCCACTTGGAGCGTTGTACAGTCACACAACAGCACAATATACTACGCTTCAGCTGCAAATAACAACAAAACCAAACCAAACTTCCCCAACACTAATTCTCCAAGTGTCCCGGTCCCCACGACAAACCTACCTATATCTGCATTCCCATCATACACTATGTCTCAAACTCAGCAGCAGGCCTCAGCCAGCACAACCCTCACCAGTGGTGGAGCTGGAGGAGGAGGACCCTCTGGAACCTCTGGCTCAGGAGGGGGAAGAGCCCCAATACTGCCTAGTGGCGGTGCCCCGGTTCCACCAGCAGGTAGCGGTGGCGGTGGCAGTGGTGGTGGTGGCGGTGGCACTGCACCAGGAGGAGCTGTGCCAATAATTGCGCCCAGAGGCCACAGAAGGCTGGGAGGAAACCTGCCCCCAGAATTTATGGGAATATGAGACAAGAGAAGGCATTTTTGCTCGCCTTTGACCTCTACGAAGGGATAAACCCAGATGTTGATCAGCTTAGAATCCCTTCCTCTCACGCCATGACCTTCCTCTCCTACATCTGTGGACCCCTTGTCAAGGACTGGGTAGCAGAGCAGGCACGATGGCTCAATGAACAAATAGCCAATGGCATGGACTGAGGAAACATGGTCCTGTGGGACACCATCAGGGACTGATTCGTAAACACCTACTTTGACTTGGCAGAACACATCATCAATGCCTGAAAGTCACTACAGACCCTTGCTATGAAAGGCGAGGACATCGACACATACATCGCCACCTTCCAAAACCTCATCACCAAAGCTGGGTACAACCCCAACAAAGCCACAACCCTTGAAATCTTCCAAGATGGACTGCCCAACCAGTTAGTCATTAACACTATCCACTTCCAGCACCCTGTCAATTGGGAGCAGTGGAAAGCGGCGGCTTGTCTCCAGCAGGCTAAATACCTCGTTTTGAAGGACCACCTGGGCAAGAACAAGCAGTCATGCAGATGGAAGGGTGGACACAGCTGAGAGCAGTGGGTCCAAGCCCTCAACAAAACGCGTGACCCAAACACCATGGATGTTGGATGTGCCCGAGCCTCCGTGGCCCTCACTGATACCGACAAAGCCCAGCTTCAGAAGGAGGGACAATGTTTTAGATGTCATGCTCAAGGGCACATCTCGCGTAACTGCCCACAAAAGGGCATGCATGTGGCTACAACCAGCACTGCCGTGGTGTTACCCCCTGGTCCCTCGCGACCTGCACTCCCCTCTACCACAACTGCAAACATACCAACTCCCTCTATCAGTACTATCACCATATCTTCTAGTCACATCCTTTCAAATGAGGAGCAGGCAGATGTACAGATCACAGCGATGAAGGCACAGTCTCAGGAGGTGTGCGACCTCATGGTCAAAAAGTTATTCAGAAGAGAGGATTTTCTCGACACTTGAACCCGGCGGCCTGGGCTAGAGCTTTAAATTTAAACATGTACACTAGCAGATACCAATCCATGCAAATCCCAGTTTTATTCAAATCTGCACACGCAACGGCCGAACGACAAGTCCTTATTGACTCAGGGGCAACAGACAACTTCATATGCTCTACACTTCTTAAATGCCTCCAGATTGGGACAAGGGACGTCACCCACCCTATCCGCATTTGGAACGTAGACAGCACACATAATCAGGATGGTGCCATCACCCAGTATATGGACCCCACTGTAAAGACAGGAAAAGAGGAGAGGACACTTCGCTTCCTAGTTACAAACCTAGGAAGGGACGAAGTCATCCTTGGGTACCCTTGGTTTATGGATTTCGAGCTGAGTATCAAGTGGGGAGATGCAACGTTGAATGAGGAGTTTCAACTGGTGGTGGTCTCGAGCCTTCACTTGTCAGATGAAGCCACACCCATGGAAGCATCCATTCGGGTGTTGGAGATGTATGAACTTGACGAGGAAGCATGGGAGCAGCTCATGGATGACAAGTGCGAGCCCCAGATCACGTTCTTATGGAAAACAACAACCACATCAGAACTAGCACAACGAGAAGTGGTGAAGAAGGAGCAGTGAACATTTGAGGAGATGGTCCCAGAAGAGTATCACTGTCACTGCAAAATATTCGATGAAGAAGCATCCCACCGCTTTCCCCCGTCATGTATCTGGGATCATGCCATCGACCTACTCCCTAACACCCCCGCTGCGCTCAACTGTAAGGTCTACCCCCTCGCACAGAATGAGCAAGAGGCGCTCACGACATTCCTCACAGAACAACTTGAGAAAGGGTACATATGCCCGTCAAAATCACCCTACGCATCACCATTCTTCTTTATCAAGAAAAAGGATGGCAGACTGTATACACCCTGTACAAGATGATCGATGGTTGAACGAGATCACTGTTTGAAACCACTACCCCCTCCCCCTCATCCCTGAACTAGTAGACCGCATACGCGGGGCATGCCTCTATTCAAAGCTTGACATTATGTGGGGTTACAACAATGTACGGATCAAAGACCAGGATGAGCGGAAGGCCGCGTTCAAAACTAACCAAGGACTCTTTGAACCCTTGGTCATGTACTTCGGTCTCATGAACTCCCCCTCGACGTTCCAAGAAATGATGGATACCATTTTCCGGCCCCTCATCCTCACCAACGAAGTAATCGCCTACATGGATGACATCCTAATCACAACCACAATTGACTACCCTGTCATGGATGTGTATTATTTTCCCTATTTTTCTGTATTTATACAGATTTATATGGCGAAGATATAAAGGGCTGAAGTATAGAGACTTTCGTTAGTCACAAAGGGTTTGCCACCCATGTGCACGTGATCGTGGGACTTAGGTCCCTTATACATATATTCAGTTCTGATTGGTAGATAAGGATGGAAGGTTCTGGAAGGATCTAGAACGTGCTTAGTAGTTTACGCTTACTCACTGTATTAGGTTTTACTCAGCAAAGTGGAGCCACTCATAAGCGCTATGACAAGTGCATCAGTCAGCACAATAGATAGCGCTATTAATAGATATGATGTGTCAGCTCCTGAGTCATGAAGTCTTACTATACACTTAGTAACAGTGTTCAGACTCAGTTTAAGCTCAGCTGCAGTAGTGTATATAAGCTTCCTTGTAGCGTCCTGAGTGGAACCAACTTGTCCTCTTGGTTCTCCACTCAGGTGCGCATTCCTTTGTACTACCTTACCTTCTCCAATCTAACTTCTCCTCTTGGTTCTCCACTCAGTGTGCCACAGTGTGACCTTAGCAGTTAGGGCTTTGTATAAAGACCCATAAGTTCTGCATCCTCCACTCTGACTGTATGTATAGCGCATGACTTGTCTGTTATTTGTAGCTAAAGCGTCCTAGTTCCCACTGTTCTGTGACTGTACAATGCTCCAAGCGGAGTTACCTTATTTAGATATGCTTAGTCAGGTTGGTATATCCTGCAGAGGACGGAAAATATCCCTTTAGTCTTATATCCTCCTCTGCAGGTGAGTAATTAGTTTTACCTTGATCAATACAGTCTTATGTCCTCCTCTGCAGTCCCCTTGTGTCCTCTGTGACTCAAGGGCCATCTATAGGTCGCATTCTGACAGGTTATGGGCCCTGCCCTGCGCCTTAATTGATCCTTGCTGTCCTTCTTGCTGCTGCTTCCATCGTCTGGGCTTGCTCTTAGTGTTACGTTTGTGCCCGAGATGCCCGAGGAGTTCCTTGAAGAGGACGACGTCCGCGCGTTTGGGTCCATGACTCAGGAGCATTATGACGCTTGGAGGCACATCGAGGCAAGTTTCCCATCGACTTAGAGGAACGAGAGCTGGCCGTCACGTGACCTGGCGCGTGACCCGCCTAGAGCCGGTCCAGAAGGGTCCGGATGAGCTTGCGCCCGGATCGGAGTGTGATACGTGACTGATGTGACTGCTGACTTGTATGGCCTTTGATTGGACTGTGATATTAGGGTTTGTGGCTGTGTATTAGGGTTGCTGGGCTTGAAAGCTCCAGCCCTAGTAGTATAAGTAGAGGGGCGTTCGCGTATGAACCCCTTAGCTTTGATATCTTGAGGAATACCTTCCCTTTCCTGCGCCTTAGCTCCTTGTCCTGTGTGCATAACTCTTCGTCGTCATCAGCTCCCTGCTATAGGTCGTGCACGTCGCCGACCTCTCCTTCATCATACTCGACTTCGCCATCATCGTCCTCTGTTTTGCTTACCTTGGTCACGCACTGCGTATCGCCCTAGCCGTTGCCTACGGGATACTGAAGACATCCGACGCGTATACTCAGCAAACCGGTTCCTAATCCAAGTCGGATTGATACGTCCAGAAGGAACGTAACACTTAGCGCCTTCACACTCATTCCAATCATTCCAATCACCTCCATTCAATTCCCACTCTTCCATTCGTCCAAATCACTCCATTCCTTTCCACTCTATCACACCCACCGTGTTTACCATGTCTGCATCAAGAGACTCCTCCATCTCATCCATTTCCACTCTCACCAGCGAAAACTATCGCCTCTGGGCTGATGACATGAAGTCCTGGCTATAGCTCAATGGCCTATGGCGATTGGTTTCTGGCTCAGAGAAGAAACCAGTGGGAAAACCCGAAGTCTTGGACTCTAAGGGCACTGTGCTGACTGCTGCTACGCCTCCAGACGAGGAGAAGCTGGAGAGATGGGAGGTCAAGGCTGAGAAGGCTGCTGGAGCTCTCAAGACTGCCATGTCTCATGAGCTCAGGGTGCTCATTAGGGACTGTGAGGACGACCCCATTGCCATCTGGGACACCCTCAAGGCCTCCTTTGTCCAACAGAGAACTGCCCCTCGCTTCAATGCCTATCACACACTCCTTTCCATCCAGAAGGACGACTCAGAGTCCCTGGAATCACTCATTAACAAGGTGGATGAGCAGATTAGAGTCATCCAGTCGCTTTCTCCTTCCTCCTTCACCCTGGACAACCTCTATGATGAGCTGGCTGTCATGGCAATCATTAGGGCACTCCCACAGTCGTTTGACGAAGTTATACACACCATCTCTGTCCTGGACAAGTTTGACAAGCAATCTGTGATCCAATCACTCAGGAACATGGATCAGACGCGTTCAAACCTATCTGGGACCTCATCTGCTTTCTCAGCAACATCTGGGCCTTCCAGATCGCGTCCCAGGGTGCCCCAAGCGTCTCAGTCCACTCCTTCCAGTCAAGCTCCCCAAGGAGGTTCTTCCAGTCGTCCTAAATGCGACTTCTGTTCTTGCTTGGGCCATATTGAGGCCAAGTGCTTCCTCAAGGACCGCTTGATCCGTCAGATCAACCCTCCTTCATCCTCCACAGCTTCCCCTGCCTCCACTTCGCTACAGCCACCTCTAGAAGCCCCACAGTCCGCCTCAGCTGCATCAGCAAGTGCTTCATTTTCTGCCCTTCAGAGCGACTCTCACACTTCTTGGAATGCAGACACTGGCGCCTCAGCTCATATGACATTCAATCGTCATTGGATGCGCAATCTGAGGCCGCATCGCGTCGAAATTCGGCTTGCTGATGGGTCTGTGGTCTATTCTGAAGGGGTGGGGTCGGTCCGGTTCAATCCTGTGGTGAATGGCGAGGAAATGGCGCCTCTAGAGCTCTCTAATGTCCTATATGTCCCTGCACTCTGCAGTAATCTATTATCTGTGCTATATCTTACTCTCAATCGCCGCTTCATCGTCTCCATTGAGAGGGACACCCTACACTTCATCAGGGACAACAGGATCGCCTTCCAAGCGAAGACTGGACCGTCAAATGCTGCCTATCTCATTGGGGACACCATTCCAGTGGAGGAGTTCGCCTCATTTTCATCTGCCACCACCCTCCCATTGGACTGGGACCTCTGGCATCGTCGCCTCTGCCACCATCACTTGGCAGGCATCAAGAGGCTGCTATCAGGCAACCTGGTGACGGGTTTCAAGCTAGACTCACAAGCTACCCCTGATCCAGTATGCGAAGCCTGCAAAGCTGGCAAGATGCATGCAGATCCCTTTCCATCTTCGACCTCTAGAGCCTCAAAACCGCTTCAAATAGTCCACAGCGACGTCCATGGCCCTGTGAAGGTCCCTACACATCAAGGATATCGCTACTGGGTCACATTCATCGATGACTTCTCTCGCTTCAAGGCAGTCTACCTCTTGAAGCGAAAGTCTGAGACTTTTGCTGCGTTCAAACAGTTCAAGGCTTGGGCTGAGAATCTCACTGGAGCGAAACTGAGCACTCTGAGGGATGATAAGGGTGGGGAGTATATGTCTGGCGAGTTCGAAGCGTTCTGCATCGACCAGGGCATCCAGAGGCAGCACACTGTCAGGAATCGCCCTCAGCAGAATGGGGTGGCTGAGAGGGCCAACAGGACGATGGAGGAAGCCGTCATCTCGATGCTGCATGAGTCTGGCATGCCCACAGTCTTCTGGGGCGAAGCTCTTGCTACTTTCATTCACACTAGCAACAGACTCATCACCTCAGCGCTCCCAGACAGTACACCTCATGAGGCATTCAATGGGAGCAAGCCAGATCTCTCCAGGTTTCGTGTCTGGGGCTGCACTGGTCTAGTCGTCCAAAGTGCGACTTCTGCTCTCGCTTGGGTCACATTGAGGTCAAGTGCTTCCACAAAGAGCGACTCATGCGTCAGATCAACCCTCCTTCATCCTCCACAGCTTCCCCTGCCTCCACTTCGTTACAGTCACCTCCAGAAGCCGCATCGCGTCGAAATTCGGCTTGCTGACTGGTCTGTGGTCTATTCTGAAGGGGTGGGGTCAGTCTGGTTCAATCCTGTGGTGAATGGCAAGGCAATGGCGCCCATAGAGCTCACTAATGTCCTATATGTGTTATTTGCAGGTGAAGCGTGGTATATTATGCTGTTGTGTGACTGTACAACGCTCCAAGGGGATTTACCTTATTTGGATATGCTTAGTCAGGTTGGTATATCCTGCAGAGGATGGAAAATATCCCCTTAGTCTTATATCCTCCTCTGCAGGTGAGTACATAGTTTTACTTTAATCAATATAGTCTTATATCCTCCTCTGCAGTCCCCTTGTGTCCTCTGTGACTCAAGGGCCCTCTATAGGTCGCATCTTGACAATATGTCCCTGCTCTCTGCAGTAATCTATTATCTGTCCTATATCTCACTCTCCATCACTGCTTCATCATCTCCATTGAGAGGGACACCATACACTTCATCAGGGACAACAGGATTGCCTTCCAAGTGAAGACTGGAGCCTCAAATGCAGCATACCTTGTTGGGGACACTGTTCCAGTGGAGGAGTTTGCCTCACTATCATCTGCCACCACTCTCCCATTGGACTGGGACCTCTGGCATCGTCGCCTCTGCCACCATCACTTGGCAGGCATCAAGAGGCTGCTCTCAGGCGACCTGGTGACGGGTTTCAAGCTAGACTCACAAGCTAACCCTGACCCGGCATGTGAAGCCTGTAAGCTGTAAGGCTGGCAAGATGCATGCAGATCCATTTCCATCTTCGACATCCAGAGCCTCAAAACCGCTTCAGTTGGTCCACAGCGACGTCCATGGCCCTGTCAAGGTGCCCACACATCAAGGGTATTGCTCTTGGGTCACATTCATCGATGACTTCACTCGCTTTAAGGCTGTCTACCTCCTGAAGTGAAAGTCTGAGACCTTTGCTGCCTTCAAACAGTTCAAGGCTTGGGCTGAGAATCTCACTGGAGCGGAACTAGGCACTCTGAGGGACAATAAAGGGGGAGAGTACATGTCTGGTGAGTTTGAGGCATTCTGCATCAATCATGGCATCCAGAGGCAGCACACTGTCAGGAATCGCCCTCAGCAGAATGGGGTGGCTGAGAGGGCAAACAGGACGATGGAGGAAGGCATCATCTCGATGCTGTATGAATCTGGCATGCCCACAGCTCTCTGGGGCGAAGCTCTTGCCACATTCATTCACACAAGCAACAGACTTGTCACATCGGTGCTCCCAGACAGTACACCCTTCTGGATGCTCCATCTGACTCACAGATGCCAGATCATGAGGGAGATGTGTCTACTGATTCTGATCTGCCCTCTGTTCACCCCATTTTGCCTCCAAGCGTTGCTCCAGTGCCTGCTCATTCACTGACACCCCCATCTATCTATCACTCGCTTCATCGTCCTCAGCACGTCAGACATCCCAGAGATGAGTGGCTGCCAGAGCAATGGGCTGTCCCAGATCGCTACAAGCAGCCAAGGGAGCCAACACCGGCAGTGGTCTCTTCAGACGAAGATGATGACTCTGATGATCCCCTTGACATCATCCAAGCCGGTGGAGCATCTACAGTGGAGCCCATGACCTATAGGCAGTCACAGCAACGCTCTGATGCAGATCTGTGGCACAAGGTGTGTAAGGAAGAGATGGAGGCTCACAAGGTCAATGGCACTTGGGAGATCGTCAAGTTGCCGCCTGGGAAGCATGCAATTGGCTCTAGGTGGTTCTTGAAGGTCAAGCACAATGCGGACAGCTCCCTGGACCGGTACAAGGCAAGATTGGTGGCCAAGGGCTATTCTCAGCGTCCTGGCTTTGATTTCAAGGAGACATTTGCTCCCACAGTTCCCTACTCCACCATTCACATTGTACTCGCCTTGGCCGCTCTGGAAGACCTTGAACTTCGCTCCATTGACATCTCTCATGCATATCTCAATGGCACTCTGGAGGAAGAGATCTACATGCTGCAGCCTGAGGGATTCGAAGTAGGTGGTCCAGATCATGTCTGCAGGCTGAGAAAGTCGTTGTATGGCTTGAAGCAAGCAGGCAGGGTCTGGAACAAGACCCTTCACTCTGTGCTCACATCCATTGGCTTCAATCGCGTCCAATCTGACCATGGGCTCTACATCTACATCAAAGATGATGTTTGAATCCTGATGCCTGTGTTTGTTGATGGTATCATGCTTGCCTGCCAGGATGGAGCCAAGATTGATTCAATCATCCAAGAACTGTCCAACCACTTCAAACTGCGAGATCTTGGCCCTACCACCCAGTTACTCGGCCTGGAAATCATCAGAGATCGTCCTAATCGCACACTCTCCATCTCTCAGAGCCAATACATATCCAATCTTGTCCAGGAGCATGGTCTGAGCGACTCCAAGCCTGTCTCGACTCCTCTCAACCCTGGCACACGTCTCTCCACCTCCATGTGTCCTCAGACCGATGCAGAAGCCTCAGAAATGTGACAGTACCCCTACATCTCTATTGTAGGCTGCCTGATGTATCTGGCAGTCACCATAAGGCCTGACATCGCCTATTCTGCCTGAGTTCTTGCCAGATTCAACTCAAATCCTGGCCTGGCTCATTGGCAAGCTGCCAAGCATGTGCTTCGCTATCTGAAGGGCACAATTGACTATAAGCTTGTCTACAAACCCTCCACTTCACCTGAACCCTTCATCACCTACTCAGATGCTGATCATGGTGGTAACTTGGACAATGGCAAGTCGACTGGTGGATATGTGGTCAAGATTGGATCTGGAGTGGTGTCATGGAGCTCCAAGTTGCAGCCTTTGGTTGCCTTGTCCACAACTGAGGCAGAGTGATGAACAGTATGCATAAATGACTATACTCCCAGTGACTGGGAAGACTGTGGTGAGATATAGAGGTGATACTGGAAGCAGCAACAGAGTAGAATCTAGCAAGCGAAGCAGATGGTGGTCTGGCACACAACAGATGAGAACTGGTGTTTATACAAGAGGATAAGACATACCTAGCACACAACAGATGAGAACTGGTGTGGTGCCAGAGCGTACATGGTGCTCTACTTATACTGCTACAGAGGGTGTCGCTAGTAACACAGGTCACAGTAAATACAAGGTGCATTGTTCTACATACAGACAAAGGAATGTGCTGTTCTGGGAGAACAAGGCATAAGAACAATAAGAGTCCAGACTATGATATCATAGTGACATCACAATAAAGATAAGGGAACAAAGGGAAGTACAAGACAATAGTACAAGGATGGTCTAGAGAAGTCCATGATGTCATGTACATGTGATGTCATAGATAAGAGAATACAAGAAGTCCGAGATTGTAAAGATCAACATAATCTAATCTACATGTCCTGTATATCTAATCTAAAGCAGTCCGTTATCTGCGTGTCCATTCGAGCTGCTAAGTGCACTCAGGTCACTTATCATCACAGAGCACATCTCTGCTGTTGAGGCGGGCAAGGAGATCCTGTTGATGTGCCAGTTCATGGGGGAGCTTGGCTACAGCATCTCTGGTCCTGCACTGCTCAGAATGGACAATCAGTCAGCCATTGCAGTGAGCAAGAACCCAGAACACCACAGCAAGATGAAGCACCTCTCCCTTCGCCTGTTTTGGCTGAAGGATGCTGTTCAAGACAGTCTAATCACTCCTAGCTTTGTTACAACACAGGAGATGGCTGCTGACATCTTCACAAAGGCTCTTGACCGGTTTAAGGTGCATAAGTATGCCACAATGCTTGGTTTGTTTACCTAATGGTTTGGAGCCCTGCACAGTCATGGGGGAGTGTTATTTGCAGCTGAAGCGTAGTATATATTTTGCTGTTGTGTGACTGTACAACGCTCCAAGTGGAGTTACCTTATTTAGATATGCTTAGTCAGGTTGATATATCCTGCAGAGGATGGAAAATATCCCTTTAGTCTTATATCCTCCTCTGCAGGTGAGTACTTAGCTTTACTTTAATCAATATAGTCTTATATCCTCTTCTGCAGTCCCCTTGTGTCCTCTGTGACTCAAGGGCCATTTATAGGTCACATTTTGACATCTTCCCTCCAAATTTCATCAACTGATAGCCCTGCACCTGTCCTCCCAAGCTCCTGGTTGAACTCTTGGTACTTGTGCTTCAAACTTCTGGATATCAGTCATATCACACCCCACACATGGAAATGGAGACTTACTGAGTGATCTGATTTTCAATGGCCTTGGCATACTTTTCATATCACTGTTTATCTTTTCACAAACCTTGGGGTCAGCATCAACAGAACATCTATATTCTGCCATCTTAGCTTGGAAGGCCAATTTTGAGCCTTTAGCTGCATGATGTGGCTGGTTTTCTTGCTTTGTGTTGTGCAATGAATCAGAGAATGTAATGTTCCACCAGACATTCTTCTAGAATGTGTGATCTAGGTAACAACAACGACCTAATGATCACAGAGGATGTCAAAGTCATGTACTCGTTCAGCTACTAGCTCACAAGTGAGACATAATTGTCAAGATGCAACCTATAGAGGGCCCTTGAGTCACAGAGGACACAAGGGGACTGCAGAGGAGGATATAAGACTATATTGATTAAAGTGAAACTAAGTACTCACCTGCAGAGGAGGATATAATACTAAAGGCATATTTTCCGTCCTCTGCAGGATATATCAACCTGACTAAGCATATCTAAATAAGGTAACTCCGCTTGGAGTGTTGTACAGTCACACAACAGCACAGTATAGTAGAATCAAGGCACAATCAATAGGAACATACAAGTCATCAAACACAAGGCGGTCTAGGCCAGTCCAGGCACAAGCTCATCTGGACCCTTCTGGTGTGAGTCTAGCCAGGTCACATGCCAGGGTCACGTGTACTATTCCCAATATTCCTGCAGCTTTTGAGCGCTTCTGGGTTGGTAGTATGGTGTAGGAGACTTAGCTCTGTATTGGGTATGTTCAGCCACAAGTCTTGCTATTGCCGCTTCTTCTTTGGCATCATCTTCAGGGGTTCTCCTCCTAACGGTGTTCAGGGTCTTCAGGTATGGTGTCTGAGGGTTGGTCTGAGGCAAAACTGTAACAGAGAACAGTTTTTGATGATCCTCAGGATTGTCCTCCAGCCAATCAATGAGCCACTCAGTGCAAGTGTCATCCCAGAGGACCCAGGACCCTCTTTCACCATGGGGTTCTTGGGTATCATCATCAGCTGAGAGTTTCTTGCCTTGTTTGGCAGTGTGCTTGGCCATGGTCTTGGTGCCAGATGCTTTGGCTATCTTTGCTCATGCTTTGGAGGACATGGATGGCCTGGGAAAGTGGTGGTGAGGCAACCAGAGAGGCATGAGGTAGAGACAGCCATGAGACTGCAATGTAGCACAACTTGTGTCTCTACAAAATAAAACTCTGAATTTTTTGTTGCCTTCCTTCATGAGATCAGAGTAATGGCATTACAGGTAGTAGGAGCCCCAACCCACCCTGAACACAAACTTTTGCATTAATTGAGCCATTTTTGATTCCCTGATCAAATTTTTTTCCAAAATAAGGGTTCCAAATATGGTATGATAATGAGACAACAATGGGAACTTTAAAAGACCCTAATGTGAGTAGTAACCTATATTGGATCAGTGCCACTTATGTATTTTATTTAGATAACTGTCATTTTTGTACATATTTTGCCTTGCCTGTTGCTCACTTCATCCCACCTTTTTCAGGATGTGCCAAAGGACAGGTGTGTTGTTTGTTCTTAAGCCATAATTATAGTAGTCTTAGAGAAGTTAAAGGATGTCAAGGATGTCAGGGATAGAGAGGATCTGGACCTGGTTGGAAGACTTCAGATATAGCCTCCATTGCCTCTTATATGACTTCTGTTATGCTTTCCACAGCTAATGTCTTCAACATTTCTGTACCTCTGTGTTTGTGTAGATTTGGTGGTTTGCTCCAGTTTTGCAGTCTGTGTAATAACAGGTCATTTTGAAAGAGGGCAGTCATATGGTAGTGGACAACATTGTCTGCAACACATTCCAACTCACCACAGCTTAAAGCATAGAGAAAGTCACTGACATTAAGGTCCAAGTCTGTTAGGAGCTTGCATACTGCCTGAACTTTTATTTCTAAGGTTGCTGGCTTGCCTTGTGGCCCCTTGGATTGATGGGTTGACCAAATTACCCACAACTAACTAACATCCATGCCTTCTATCTCCCCATCTAACTCATCCAGGTCCCCACAAGGGACAAATCAGGGTCTTCATCAGTCATAGTCAAAGATATCTTCTTTAAGACACAGTTCAGGGATTTCTTGGAACATTGGTGAGTGTCCCTATCTCTTAGATCTCTTAGATCAATATCAGTACTACTGGCACTTTGGTTCAGCCTCTGACACAAATTCACTGACAATTTCTGTGTATGCATTAGCAAATGTGTATTACACATAACAATCCAAAAGCACATGAGTGTGGTGACACCTTGTCACCAAGCCCCCATTCCTGAATAAAATGCCCTAGACATTAGGGGTGTTCAAAGTTACCCTTAATCATTTCATTACTTAACCATTATGATATCATTAATGGGAACCATTAATTAGGAAAATGACATTGAAAATGGAACAAATAATGTGATTTTAAGGATGAGAGGGGCTCCTTTTTGACATAGATCCATTATTCCTATTTTATTAAGGGGGGCTGCCAAAGAATCAGAGTGTTATTTTATTTTACAAAGAAAGCAAATTTGATTATGTTTTATGAGCCCTGAGTTGGAGTTAATAATTTGGTCTAGTGGGGATTGAGAAAGATTTACCCTAGCAAAATGTTGCCAGGCTTTGAGGCACAAAATTAATGCATTATAATCTCATTATTGACTTTCAGGGGGGGGGGGTTCAAAGTCTTTATTAATTTTCATATTATCACAAGATTTACACCAAAATCAGACTTAATGGACATTTTAATGGGTCCAATCAGGGACCAAAATAAGAGAGAGAACTTTGAAAGATCCTATTGTATAGCCCTTGTGTACAGGTGCCTTAACAGATGCTATCAATGGCTGGATCCAAGACTAGGAAGGATATAGTCATTGCCTTGAAATGTGCTTTCATCCATATCAAGTTGTAGATCTCTTTTATACTCATCAACATATAATTCAATTTACCCATGGCCACAATTCTACAGTTGGCCCACCCATTGAGGACAAAGTTTGGAATACCTGAACACTCAGTGACTTGGCCAGTGCATCTTTTCTTGCCATATCCTTCACAAACATATAATGTCACAAAGGATTGATGATACATTCATAAAAGCCCATGTGCAAATGATACTAATACATTGGTAAAACCTATGGGGGCCCATCAAAGGTATATAGTCTGTACATATGCATGGGCCCACAGCTAGCTGCATAGACAAGCTGCCTTTTATATTGAATGGGCCCATGGTGAGCTGTAAGGATCCCTTGGGCACTGGCCCCAAAATCATCTATTTTCAGTCTTTTCAGTCTTGGTCCAGCTAGTGTTACCATGGCTTGGCTCAAAATGGCTGAGCCAGCCAAGTGTCACGGACGCATATTATTTTCCCTATTTTTCTGTATTTTTACGGATTTATATGAAAAGGGCTGAAGTATGGAGACTTCAAGTCAGTCACAAGGGATTGCCACCCATGTGCACATGATCATGGGACTTAGGTCCCTTATATGTACAAACAGTCATGATTGGTAGATAAGGATGGAAGGTTTTACTCAGCAAAGTGGAGCTGCTCGTAAGCGCTATGACAGATGCATCAGTCAGCACAATAGATAGTGCTATTATTAGATACAATGTGTCAGCTCCTGAGTCAAGGAGTCTTACTGTACACTTAATAATAGTGTTCGGACTCAGTTCAAGCTCAGCTGCAGTAGTGTATATAAGCCTCCCTGTAGCGTCCTAAGTGGAACCAACTTGTCCTCTTGTTTCTCCACTCAGGTATGCATTCCTTTGTACTACCCTACTCTGTCCAATCTAACTTGTCCTCTTGGTTCTCCACTCAGTGTGCCACAGTGTGACCTTTGCAGTTAGAGTCTTGCATAAAGTCTCCTAAGTTCTGCGCCCTCCACTGTGACTGCACGTATAGTGTGTGACTTGTCTCCATGCTAAGTTGAGTGTGCCCACCTTAACAGTTCACCTTTACCTTACACTTGACTTGGTGTAGCGTGTAAGTATGCTACACACTTCCTTCCACACTCTGATCATGCTGACTGTTGAGCCGCTCCGATCATGCCAATTGTCAAGCCTTGTACTTACCTTCCCTTGTCATCTGTGTTGTCATCGCATCATCCCTCACTCACCCAAACCCAGCACTCTGTCACATGCAAACTGACTCTGGAGGAGAACCTGACGTATAAAGAGGCGTCCTCACCACCTTGGATGGGAGAGACTCCCTTTCCCTGATTCCATACTACTTTATTGCTTTCACGTGCTAGTACTCTCGAGAGCATCTCACTTTTCCAAATATACCCAAAGTTCACATTTTATCTTGGTCCAATTTAGTGTTGCTGGTCACAGCCAGCTTCCATAGCACAGCAGTTGCACTGCTACACCAAGCTGAGCCATCTTGAGCTGAGCCAGGCTGACAAATCAGCTCATGACCAAACCTGGCTCAGCTTGGCTCATAAGTTGGGCTGAGCCACTCAGCCAAGGCTTGATTAGGTCATGACCAGATTAGGCAGGTTGATCCTGCTGGGAACAAGCCAGTTGCTGAACATGGAAAATTGTGACTTCAAGCTTAGGCTGTGTGAGAGTCTGACTGAGCAGAAATTACTGCTTGCTGTACACTGGGTAAGTCACCTTTTCAGTCCCCTTGCTCCTCTCTGTCCTTGCCTATGCTGCATCACTCCCCTGTCCCATCCCCTCTCACCTACACTCTATCTCTGCTCTGGTGCTGCTGTCAACACACAGATTTGCCTGCTGTCTGCACATTGTCATTTGCTGTCAGTGTGCCGACTGCTCACTGTCTGTGTGTCATTAGCATGCTAACTGTCTGCCCATGTGCTCCCTCCTTGCCTGGGGTCCTGCACAGCTCTCCCTCTCTGACCTAGCTGCCACCTGTGCCTTCCATGCTACAGCCTCTTCCCCCTGTGTCATCATTCCTGTTCTCTGTGATGTCCACTGCATGCAAACCAGAGTTTGAATGAGAAAAAAACTCAGAGGAAAGCCTGTAGAGTGTTAAAAGATTTCCAAAGTTTACTTCCCATTAAACTTTGAATGTAGAGTTTAAATCTCTTTGAAGTAAAATTTCATGGAAAAAAATGTTAGACTCTCCATTTGTGACAAGGTCATGTGACATGTGACAAATAACATGGAAGTTTGTGTGCCTGTCTTTGTTCAGGCATGTTTGTGGCATGCAGTAAGTGTCACATGTCACTGTCACATGTCACATGACTTTGTCACAAATGGAGAGTCTAACATTTTTTCCATGAAATTTTACTTCAAGGAGATTTAAACTCTACATTCAAAGTTTAATGGGAAGTAAATTTTGGAAATCTTTTAACACTCTACAGGCATTCCTCTGAGTTTTTTTCTCATTCAAACTCTGGTTTGCATGCAGTGGTCACTGTATCACAGTCTCCCTCTCATTTCTCCTTGCGATCTCTATTGCCCTTGTGCTCTCTGTCCCCATTGCCTTGTTGTCCACCTCCACCACCCACTGTCTACCCCCATTGCCCTTGCTAGCACCCTCTCACTCTCCTGCCCATGCCCATGCACTTTTCCCCATGGCCACCTCAGTACTGGAGCTCGCCATTCTGCCTATTTACTCTGTGCTCTTTTCAGAAGTACAGTCACACATGGTAAGGATGCCTTGCTCTGGGCCTCATTTTTGGTCTCTTTGGTCTTGGTCTGGCATTGCATGGCTTAGCTGCCATATCAGCCATATCGTCTTGACTTCTTATGGCTTTTCCCCAACACCACTCACTATTGATCACCATGCCTTCCCCTTCGCTCTTCCCCCATCTCTCTCTCTCCATACACCAAGTCACACACAAACACACATTCTCTTTCTCTCTCTCTCCCCTGCCACTTGTTATTCACTCAACATCCCACATCACTTGCAAATGGACTGCTGCCATCTGTACTCGCCTTGTAAGAGGTTCCCTGGCCAGGTCATGTGTCCCCACACTGAGTGCCACCTTTGTCCATCAACTCCCTAGGCCACCTGCAAGATGCCACTGGAGAATGCACAGATCATCACACCCAGAGGCAGACCTGGGTGATTCTATTTTCATGTGTCATATTGTCTTTGTTACTCTTAGTGTTGGGGGAGTTCAGTTTGGTTCAGTTTGGCACCATTTTATCCAAACCAGAAACCAAACTGATTAGAATTTGCCCAAACTGAACCCAAACTGAACCAAACTGCTTCAAACTGTTCCAAACTGATTAAAAATAACCAGTTTGATTCAGTTCATTTTGGTTCAAACTCAGTTTAAACCACTTAAGGAACCACTTAAGACCTTGGTTTGAGGCAAAAACAATTGGTTTTGTTCAAATTCATCAATTGAGACTTTGTTTCAAATTATTTGAGACCAAAAACCACTGATTTTGGTTCAAATTTGGTTTAAACTCAGTTTGGTTTGGTTCAAACCAAGTTTGAACCAAATCAAACCATTTATTGAGCACTTATAAGATATTTTTTAATATTTTTTCTTAATTGGTTTGGTTTGGTTTGAACCAGGTTTGGAACCCCCAAACCAGAAACCAAACCATTTGGTTTGAGCCAGGATTCTCCAAACCCAAACCGTTTAAAAAACAGTTTGGGTTTGGTTCAAACCCAGTTTGGGTCAGTCTGAGACCAAACTTCCCCAACACTAGTTACTCTTAGTTTCAGAAAGTGTCATATACAGTTCCCATGTATATAACCTTGCGTCATCAAATGGCATTGTTGTGTTTCCCCCTTTCTGTCTCATCTACCTACTGCATGATCCCAGGGCCACTGTTCAGGGACTCCACCTCAGATCTCTCATCATTGTCATCTCACTTTGTTTCACCACTTCAGATGGCATCAATCTTGCTCACTCTCACTCTTGTTCAGCCCTTAGCAACTTTGGCTGTGAAATCCCCAGAAACAAGTCTAACAATCCCTGGAATCTACTACATCATCAACCCTGGATTCACAAAGCAAAATGTGTATGACCCTTGCCTGGGTATGAACTCACTGGTGGTATTGCCATATCACAGCATTTGTGTATCAATGACCTGCTGAGCTTTGACTTTATGGACCCTGTAGTCACATGTTATATGTGATGAAATGAAAATTTATTAGTTTGAACTACATAGTGCATATACAAGTCCACTACATATTTACTGCCCAGGTGCTGGACTCCAAGCTGCATCAATGTTGTCATCTTCAGGGCCCAGTGCTGCATTGGCATCACCTTGGGGGCTTGGGTTGTGTCATCATCATCACCTTGAGGGCCCGGGTTTGTCATTGCCTTGGGACTTCAGGGCTGGTGCCACTGCCACCTTGGGGTTTGGATGATATTGTTGCCAACTTTGGGGCAGTGCCATTGTCATTGCTGACTTTGGGGCAGCACCATTGTTGTTGCCAACTTTGGGGCAGCACTATTGTCATTGCTGACTTTGGGGTGGTGCCATTGTCATTGCCATGAAGCCCAGGCCCAACTGCTGCCATTGGGGGTTTGGGTGATGTTGTCACCTTGAGACCCCAGGGCTAATTATTGTCACATTGAAGCCCTGGGGTTGATAATGGTGCCGCTGCCGCTGTTGGACATTGTCATTGTCATGTCACTGCTGCTACCTTAGGGGCTTGGATGACATCATCTTTGTGTTGTCATTATCACTTTGACACCCAGGGCTGGCACCATCACCACCACCACCTTGAGGGCTTGGGAGCTTGCATTGCTGACTCCAAGGTGTTGTTGACACCTTGAGGGCCTGGGGCTGGTTGCACTGCTGCCGCTGTTGGATGTTCTGTCATTGTCTTCAATTTGAGAGTCCAGGGAGAGACATTGTTGTCGTTGCTACTGTCTTTGGGAGCAGACAAATGGGATCCAGGGGAGGAGACGTACCTGTTCCTAGATATGCTGCATGGCCTCTTCTTGAGGAACCTGACAGAGGTTCTCAGCCTTGGGGCTCATTGTGGCAGTCTCATTGTGGCTGTAAGGAGCCAGTCTTGTTGCCTGAAAGGGTGTGTGCAGCAGGGTGCAGGTGGGTCAGTAAGGGGGGTAGCTGGTCACCTCTTACCATAGGGCCAGGGGAAAGGGTGGGTTTATTGTAGTGGTGTTGTGGACTTGTGTGGTTTGTTGCCACAGGTTGTGCACCCCAGTGAGTGAAGAGGTATATGAAATTTTGCAGCACCACATATGCTGCACATTCTCACACTCTCATCTTGCTGTCTGCTGCACTCTCCTCTCTCCTCATCTCTGCCCAATCTCAATTGATCTACTCCATCCTACTTCTCAAATTATTCTCATATTACTCTTGGCTTTCACCTACTATGGCTGGATCTAGGAAGAGGGCCCCTTCAACACCCAAAATGACACCAAAAAGGCAAAAGACCACTAAGAAGACTTGGGCCAAACACCTTCTTGGTGGTGCTCTGGAGATGTCTTTTCAGCTTGATGGTATGTACCCATTTTTAATGGTGTGCCCATGCATTCATACTGTAGTTAGTTCCATCCACAGCTGCTCAGGCATCAACTGCCAGCCAGCATGTGCACTTTGATCTAGCACTCAAGTAGGCACTACTTCTGTGGCTTCAGGTGCCCCCCCCCCCAGGCCCTCACAACAGAATTTGGAGGGAGAGGATGCATTTGCAGGTTCTTCACCTGCTCAGGCTTCCAATCAAGTAAGTGTTTATTATATTAACTTTATAATAAATTTTTAACAAATTTAATACAGGGAAGCCTTAGCTCACCCCAACTGAGAACTTTGACATTGGAAATGTGTCAGATGGCTCTCAGGAGGGTGGTGCTAGTCTCAGGGGGTAGCTCTGACCCCCCTACTCCAACCCATCCCTCAAGGAGGAGCTCAAAAGCTGGTTCTAGGCTGGGCTCAGGTGATGATACCTTGAGATTTTATCAAGTCATTGAAGGAAGTGCAAGTTCTTTGCTTGTAAGTTTTATTTATTTTAATTTAATTTTACTTTATTTTATTTATATTTATAAATTTTTATAGGGTTCTTTATCAAGAAGATGCATCCATCAAAGTACACTCATATTGTCCCACCACTGCCCAACAGGTCCCCTGTGAGCTCATCTGCTCAAGCACCATGCAGAAGAGTGGGTTGCAGAGTGTCAAAGCCTCAAAATTGAGTTAAGAGGTAAAGAGGGAGGAAGAAGCTATTGCAGAGTCACTGGAGTTCCTGTGGAGCGCCAAGCTGAGCACCTGCACTCCCTTCATCACTCAAGAAAACTTCTAGATAGCCTTGTTGCAATTTATTGTTGCCACAGATCAGGTTTTTTCTATTTTTGTTTTCCTTATTTAATTTTTTTTAAAGGCTATGATGATTGTAGAGAAACCAGAGTTCCACCACCTGTGTCTTCTACTCCACCCTGAGCTGCATGATGGAGACATCCCTCACAGGACCATTATGCAGAAGTGCATTGTGGAGAACAGTGCAGTGCAGAGACTCTTCACAGGTTGTCTCAGAATATTCAGGTAATGTTAAATTATCATATCTTAGTGCTTGAGGGCTAACTTATATTTAGAAGAGCTGCCTTGGGAGGGTCTCTTTTACCACAGACATGTGGTCTGACCCTGACCTCAAGCCATATATGGCTGTTACTGCTCACTGGGTAGAGCAGGTCCAGACTCAAGGTGGCCAGCAAAAGCTAACCCTTAGAGCTGATCTTATTGGATTTGTGTAACGCTCATCGTGAGCATTCGGTTGCACTGTAAAGGTTAGTGGTTCTGATCTCCCCCACTTGCAGGAGATAAATGCTAAGGCTTGGGCTCAGCGTCAGTCGGATTGAAGTCGGGCAAGACTGACTCAGAAACAGATGTCAAGGCTTGAGATTGAAGAGAGGTGAGTAGACTTAGAGTCTACCCGTCATTCGTACGCGGTCTAAATACATGGGGTTTACAGGGATGACATCACCACTGTACTAGGCCTCGGGTGACTATGAGATAAGAGATGGGCTGGGGAACTATAGCAACTATCAGCATAACAGGGGCCAGCCCGTAGGGAAGGGGTGGTAATAGGAAGGGTGATAACTAGGATGGTGGAGATGGGGGTTGTATCAAGCGTCCGTATCTTGAGACAATGTACATAAGGGTGAAGTCAAAAGATGTCGGCAGTATAAGGGAGTGATTAGTGAAGAATGTGAGAAGTCAGAACGAGGGTGTGACAATTTGTCTATGTTCCTGGGAGCCATGCTGGGGAGAGGTTAGCTAAGGTCTTTTATTTTATGTTACTAAGATGAGGCTTGAAAGAAAGGTAATGTCTATTTTATCTTATAAAAATTTCAGCTAATCAATTTTTTTAAAAACAGATTGGTTGGATAACAACAGATAATGCATCCAACAACAGCTCTATGATGGTGGCATTAGAAACTCAGTTGAAGAAGCAATGTCCTAATACTAGGTTTTCTGCAGAGCAGCATCACATCAGGTAAGTGTCAAACTATTTAATTTTTTTTTTTGTTGACACTTCTTAGATGCTTTGCCCATATTGTAAATCTTGCATGCAAGGAAATGCTAGAGACAGCACCTGGATTTGGTTTTGACCAAGTTAAAAAGCTTCAGCAAATTATTGTTTATGTAAGTTTTTCCTTTTCTCTATTTTTTCCTGTTTTTATTTCCTTTTTTTTCTTTTTCTTTCTTTTTTTTTTTTTTTTTTCTTTTTTTTTTTTTCTTTTTCTTTTTCTTTTTTCTTTTCTTTTTTTTTTTTTTTTCTTTTCTTTTCTTTTCAAGTTTTTTTGTTCTTTCTCTAACTTATTTATAATAGATCTGCAATTCATCACAAAGGCATGATATGTTTTCTGCAATTGCAGAGGAGTCCAATGTACCTCTGCAATTAATTCAGGATGTGGAGACAAGGTGGTCCACTGCTTATTTGATGATCAAGAGGGCATTTATTTTAAGAGAGGTATGTTTTACAACTTTTAATAAATTCTATGCTAACTTTGAGTTAGGCAATTGATAGGTTCATTCAGGAGGAAGGAGGGCCAGATCCATTAGATGAGGATGATTGGATGGTCCTTCAAGGACTTCAGAGAATTCTTCAGGTGAGCAAATATTTTCCTTCTCTGTGTATTAATTAATTAGATTCTTCTTGTATCAGCAATCACTCTCTTGTGAGAAGACACCAACACTTTGTGGCACAGTCCCTGCATTTGAGGGCTTTACAAAGTCTCTGAATGACTTGGCCACTGACTTGATGATTGAGGGACTGGATATTGGTCTTATCATTAGAAAAGTACTGAGAAGATAAATCTTATTCTACTCAGGCCATTGAAACTCCAGCATATCTGCTTTCAATGGGTGAGTGGCCATTTAATATGCTGCATAATTTCTCATGCCATGTGAACAGTTCTTAACCCTTTGGTAAAGCTTGAATGGTTCAAGCAACAGTACCCATCAGATGTTGCTGGAACAGTAAAGCATCACCTCCTTGATGCAGTGAGTGCTTTAACTTGTCATGCCACTTTGAAACCAAAATCTTTAGTAGCTCAGGCCATTACACACACATCTAGAGCCCCTACTAGATCAGTGCACCCCCTCCACCTTCTGAACCATTTGGTGGCATGCAGGCCATTTTGGCAAGCCTTGGTGTTGGCAAATGCCTACCTACAGACCACAGGCAGATACCTTAGAAGGTGAAGTTGATAACTATCTGGCAGTCCCAGTCAAATTTGCCAATATTATGAGTTCTGGCAGGTGTATAGGGTGGGCCATTTTGTTGGGGGATACTGACAGCAGTTGGAATGCCAGGAACACCAGAAAAAGTGGCCACCACTCTTCAAGCTTGCCATGGACTTACTCCCCATTCAAGCCACTTCAGTACCATGTGAGCATGTCTTCTCAGCAAGCAAGGAGACAGCTAGAGCCAGGAGGAACTGCCTTAAGCCAAGCATGGAAGCCCTACAGATACTTAAGTTCCAGGCGAAGTATCAAAGGGAACTCAATATCACTGAAGGGTTTGGAGAGCAGGATGAATTAGCAGAGCTAGAGGGAGTAGAGGCAATCAGACCAGTTGAGAACTTGACAGCTTATCTTAGAAGCATCAGTGAGCAGTAGTTTGAAAAGGATCTATTTTCAACAAGGCTATATACATGTATTTGTACCTAGGAACAAACTACAAGACCTGTGTGACTCATTCAGGGTGACCCTCAGTAAAAAGAAAGTTGGCCAAAAGTCACCTAAAGTCAAAAAAAATGTTATTTTAGTCAATTGAAGTCAATTCATCTGTAAATGCAGTAGGTATTTGGAGCTGTTCAGAGCTGTTCAAGGACACTCCAACAGCTCCAAACAGCTCCAAACACCTAGTTGCATCTACAGATGTTGAAGTCAAGTGACTTTTGACCAAGTCAATAAAAATCAACTGTCAGTCAGTGAAACTTGGGCAAAAAATCACACATTGACTGGGACATTGTATGAGGGCATGACAAAGTCAATTCGTAGTCAGTTGGAATCAACAGAACTTGAAGACAAAATCAGAAAGAAAAAAAGTTTACTAGGATATTGTCCAACTTTGCATAAATTGAAGAGGGGGGGGGCATGGGGGTGGGGTGTTGGTGTGGCACCTGGGGAGATGAGGAAGGGGAATCTGTGTATGGGTATAGGTGTGAAGGGGATGGTAAATCTGTGCATAGGTG